>JARQZK010001455.1:512500-565000 GCA_030704885.1 Cynegetis impunctata | reverse complement strand
ATATAATAATGATGAATTTATAGCTAGTGTTGGGCTTTGAGTCCATTTCTGTTTCTTTCAAATTCATTTCACAATTTAATTTAGGAGATTTCATTGAATACACAGATATATGTATATTTATTCATATATATATATATATATATATATATATATATATATATATATATATATATATATATATATATATATATATATATATATATATACATACATGTATGCTACACTTCCCAGAGTGCCAGCTTTGAAAGTGTGAGCAAAATATAATTGAATCAGAAAAACAGAGAGAAAAATAATATACGAAAGCATATTTCCTGTGGCCTCCTTATCAGACTCTCCCGATAAAACTGATCAAACAAAAAAAATTCTCGATATATGGATATAATCATTCGAACAACAGAAGTTTGGTTGAAATAATCAGAAATAATTAACAGTTCAACGCGATCAATACGAAATATATATATATATATATATATATATATATATATATATATATATATATATATAAATATATATATAAAAAATTTTTGGCACATATCAAGAATTTGTGATATCTTGAATAGTTGGTGGTTCTTATTTATGTAGCGGGTTACTATACTAGAGTATTTTCTTTCATTGACATGAGATTTCATATATCTTTTGAATATATATATATATATATATATATATATATATATATATATATATATATATATATATATATATATATATATATATATATATTTATATATATATATATATATATATATATATATATATATAGTTTTTGCAGTTAAGTTACCCGCTTCCAAAATCGAGAAGGGTAAATGTTTTTTTTTTTTTGAAGTTGAAGAAATGGTATTTTGTAAGCGTGTTCTATCAATAAAAAGGCTACCCTTGATTTTGTTGGGATCGTTTTAAGGGGTGAAAGATGCAACACCTCTTCCATTTTTCACTAGAACTTTTTAACAAAATGAAATTTCTTGTTTCAAAAATATCTGTTTAAAATAATGAATTAGTGCTAAACTTTTTAAACTGTTTATTTTTTTTTGTGAAAACATTAGTTCCTTAGTAAAAAAATTATAAAGAACATAGTCCATGAACGGATCTTCTGTAAATGGAATAGAGAAAACTAGTAATTGGCTGTCGAGTCGATTTGATTTTTATGTGGTAGTTAAAAGTTCAATTCTCTTTGATTTTTATGTGGTACTTAGTTAAAAGTTCAGTTGCGCCTTCTAAATCTTCAATATGAATAATTATGCTAACGTTAATTTTTGGCAACGTGTAACTTCTCAAGGACAGGCCTAAGAGATTTTTTGTACATGAAAACCTCTTTTAATTTTCGACAAGGAATCACCCCCTAAAAACTTTGGCATTCACTTGGAAATACTCTGTATATATATATATATATATATATATATATATATATATATATATTTCCAAATTCCCCTACTAATTCTTTATAATATTGGGGAATAACACATTTTTTTTGATTGCAGGTTGCTAGGATTTTCAAGCATTCCAACTTAATTGGTAAGTGAATAATATTAGATTGGAGTTGAACCTGAACAATCAAAAGGACTCACTTATGAAAACAATGAATCGGCCCTAAATTTCACATTTGCCTTCAGGTACCTAATTCGTTTACCTTGAACCTATGAACCTCAAATGGCAATTTATTGTGAATTATAATCAATCTCAGATAAATTTCTGTTCTCGATGAAGCGAAAGCAGTGAAAATCTTCAATCAAATCATGAATTGATATAACACTTAATTATTTTATATTCGAATTATTCAATTTTTTAATGACTGAAATGAGATAAAATTCAATTTCATCAATTTCCAGAATTTCATTGAGTTTAAATATAACAGTGTGTATAATTTTCACAAATTGCGTTTTTCGATTCACGTATTGGTGTGTTTATGTATACCGAACATTTTTTGATTTGTTTGCTAATGAATAGATGTTTGTGTAAGTTACGTACTCTGTTGTATTTATATTTCAGTGATTATTAAGTATGAAAAAGGATGTAGTGAAAATTCACAAAAACTATTTATATAATGGAAATAATTTTGAATTGTATGTTTCATCAAGTACCTTCGTCATTGAAAAGTATCAGGGATTCGTCATTTTCAGGCAACAAGGTTATTTCATTTCTGATATAAACGTTTACAATTTTCAAATATTTTTATGTTCTAATTTATGTTTCATATGTTTTTTGTCCGAATTTCATCGAATTTGAATAATGAAACTTTACTGTTATAAATTACATTTAAAAAATCGGTTGCCAGAGCATATAATGAACTCAACAATTTTGAAAAGAATATAGGTCCGGTAGGTTGACGTGGATTAGCAAATATTCTAGACAGCGGTGTCTTGTACATATATATCACGATTTGAAAGTAAATGGAAATTTCGGGGAATTGGTAGTTGCTATTATGTATGCAGTTATGTTGCTATACTAGAGTATATTTTTTGATTTATTTGCTAGGATTTTCCAAGAATTAGGGTTTCTATTAACTAATCAATAACTTACCCATACAAAAATCGTTGATCGGACGTTTTCCTCTATTATTAAAATTATGACAATCCATTATATAACCTTACTTATCCCAAATCAAACTTCTTTGTGAAATTCATATTTCAACTTGGCAACACCGGCCATATGCTGTACTGTCGTGTGGAGATCAAGACGGGCTTTTATTTAAAACGCTTTCTGGTAGCAAAGCAACATTAGATTTGATCTGTGATTCTACACGGAATGAATCAAATTAAAGATACCAAACGGATCAAATATATTTTCATTATTTTAGGCATTTAGAGGAATATCTGAAAACTTGGAGAAATAAGAGACAATTCGAACTGAAGTAGAAATATACGAAAAAGAAATATATAACTGAAAACTACCTTTTGTTTACCAAAACTTGCTCCATCGTAATTTGGAACATAAAGCCATAAAATTGGTTTCATAACATGAATAATTTTTTTGAATGTTTGTAATAAGTTGATATTGATCTTCTTATGTTCGATATATCTAGAATTTTAACTTATTGAATTATTTTGATGACAGAGAATGGAATATTTGAAGTTTAACTTATGATTACATTTTATCTTAACAAACGCAATAATGAATCGAGAAATTCTGTCAAATTTACCAGTATTCAAATAAACTATGTAGTAATCAAATCATGAAAAACATACTTGTCGACCATGGTCAATTTCATACATTACATAAAGTGAACAAGGAAAATTCTTTAATAATTTAAAAAATTATCAAGCAACTTTCCGAAGAAGCTGGTTATACGTATTCCGCAACGCAAAATCTGCATTCACAATAGAACGGTGAATTAAAGAAATTGTCAATTTACCCCGACTCAAAATATGCATACAGCTGTTTCGATCTTATTAAATCTCATCAGTGCAGTTTATTTGACTCGGAGTGAATTAACAAATTTCTAATTGTTCCCCAATACAAATCGTGGTCAGTAACACTGTCTGGATAACAATCTAGTGCGCCATCCCACCAAAGATATTGGGAAACAACAATTCACCGCTTAGACTGAAAATGCAGAAATTCGTCACTTTCATATCAGGAGGTACGTGTTTAAGTGACAAATTTCTTTCTGCATTTTCAGTCTAAGCGGTGAATTGTTGTTTTCCAATATCTTTGGTGGGATGGCGCACTGGATTGTTATCCAGACAGTGTTACTGACCACGATTTGTATTGGTCAACAATTAGAAATTTGTTAATTCACTCCGAGTCGAATAAGCTGCACTGATGAGATCTAATAAGATCGAAACAGCTGTATGCAGATTTTGAGTCGGGGTGATTTGACAATTTCTATAATTCACCGTTCGATTGTGAATAAGTTGTTTGATAATTTTTTAAATTATTAAAGAATTTTCCTTGTTCAATTTATGTAATGTAAAGTATGTAGGTATAGAAACATGATTGAATGCCCACTTTAACCAAATGGATCCTCATCAAAAGACAAGTATTTCAATCGAACGTACTTCCTTCCTAGTAAACATGTGAGACATTGATTTTACTCATGGTTATTCGAGAGGAAAACATAGAAGCGTAGAGCGCATTCTATTCTGTTTAATTCTCGTGCTTTGCAACGTCCGATCAAAGTGTGCTCTATGGTTTTAACCCAACTCACTGTCGAGTCCTATTCGCCACAAACGTCACACGTTAACTAAGCCTGGCTGATGGATTAGGTTTTTGCGGTGTGAGGATAGAGATTTGATAGATGAAAATGAGAGGCCCAAAAACCAACCAGGGCGAAAAGCCATAGAGAAACCAATTTGTGCTCTAGTAGCTTGCCAGTTGCGATTTAAGTGGGGTGCATTTGATAATTGAGAGTAGGTTTAATGGAAATAGACAACCTTATGGTTATTCTTGACGTATAACTTTCTTGTAGCTTTGGCGTCTAATAAATTATCTATGTTAAAATGAAAATTAACGATTCAACAACCTGTCGACGTAATCATTTGCACAATACAAATGTACACAAACAAATATTTTGTCCACGACTGTACATTCATTATACATTTGCTGGGATTGAATTCTCGCATATCACTTGGTGAAACATTATAAAGAATAAAGTTTAAACTTTAAAATAAAACACACTTGGCTTAAGTTTCACTATATAAAAATATTTAGATACTGTATTTAGCAGTAAAGGATAGTCGACATGTTTCGAGTTATGAACTCATTATCAAGACTGACTACAGGAGAGTGTTATATCTTATTTTATAAAACAGACAATTGATTTTCAGGTGATACATGAAAATCAATTTGTTCGTTTACCTGAATGCAACAATTGGATTTTATTGAAATCTAAGAAATAATTAAATGTTATACAATGATCGGAAAAGCCAGTGGTATTTTTATTTTGTAAAATTGTCTTTTTATATTCTTCAACACGAATGTTTGTATTTCTTCCTGTTTGTCCAAAATAGAAAGCAGGACATTTGTCGCAAAATATTTTGTTAACACCACTGTTTTCTCCGATGTTAGATTTTTGTTTATTATTGACTAAGAATGACTTCAAGTTTCTTTTATGTGTAGGTACAAATTGTTTTAACGTTATTTTTCGATTGTCAGTTACAAAGTTTGATACTCAAATTCGGCACATAATATATTGGGAAGTATTTTTGTTCTTCACTGATAGTTGGATATATTGAATGCAACAGATTCTTTATTCGTTTTTTCCAAATGAGCATATCGATAAGACTTTCATTTTAACCGTTATTGGTGGCTAATAATTTAATTGTATTAACTTCTGTTTGAAAATTTGTTTCCGATAAAGGATTAGTGAACAACCTATGTATGAACGAATAAAAAGCACTGAGTTTTATCTTAATGTGTTGGTTACTGTCGCTGTCTAAACTCTCTAACAATATCTATTATTCACTAGTGAGTAATACTTCATTATTCACTGCTTGACGTCACACTCACTTCGTTCACATAAGTACTTCGATATTCTCAACTTCTACTGAATTACTTTAACAAATAATTGTTTAAAAATAACAACAATTCGCATATACTTTACAGCTGTCAAAGTAATGTCAATAAGAGTGGGGTTCTACCCCATGTTCGGTGGGCAGCTCTAATCAATTCTTTCAATCAGAAAATTGCAATAAAACCCTTACTTCAACAATCTCAGTTGTTGAGATGATGAATTTGATTATAAATTAATTAGGTTAACAGAAAATATCGTTATCGTTCAGTAAAGTCAAGTTGAACTCGTACAAATGACGAGAATTTTTATTGTAATAATATAGAAAAAAAATTTTTATTGATGTAATATATATATAACGTAAAATAACATGCTGATGCGCAAGCCTAGCCCCACGCTTTTGTAACGATCGTGACGTACACAGTTTTAGGCCAAGGGTTTGAAGTGTAACATGGAATAGGGTACTTTGTTCAAATAATAAATAGTACGTAGCTCAAATTACCATTCTCAATAACCTGAGCTTGTCAAATCTGAACATTTCTCCTATCAGATAGGGGTACGTTTATGTTTCGTGAATATAGTAACACAACGCAGCGGAAATTGAAAATCGTCATATATCTGCTGAAATGACACACTGCCACATATTGCTGAATCAATTCGAAATTCGTCGCTTCTAACTGAGTTGAGATGTGTGCGTGAAATATCAGTATGTTCGGAGAACGTGCGTAGTTTTGAATCAAGAAATGAATATGGATTGGCAAGAACTATCCATATATAACCAACTCACATGAAAAAAAATTTCTCGTTATATCCGAAGTTATAACCAATCAAGAATAAATAGTTTTTTTTATTTTAATTTCTTTATTAGTTTACAAGATTAATAACATACAAATTTTTGAAAAATATTCTCCAAGTAGGTACCCATGGAATAGTATATATATATATATATATATATATATAAATATATATATATATATATATATATATATATATATATATATATATATATATATATATATATATATATATATATATATATATATATATATATATATATATATATATATATATATATATATATATATATATATATATATATATATACATATATACATATATATATATATATATATATATATATATAAATATATATATATATATATATATATATATATACATATATATATATATATATATATATATATATACAGTGGCGTAGATAGCTTTTTGCGTAGGGGGGGGATATGCTTAGTGCAAAATTTCATAAGTTTTTCATCCAAAGTTCTATTTTTGTTGATAAAAATATTTCATGTAGATAGTACAAAATAAGCAGAAAAGTTAAATTTAATTGCAAAAAATTCAAATTATTTGAAGTGGAAACAATTAATCAAAAATCAGTGAAAAATTGAATTATATTTAATTGGATATATACATCATTGAAAATATTCTTGGGAAAATCAGAGCAGAAAATCTAGTTTTCGGCGTATTTTGACAGTCCATTTATGACTTTATTTTTCAGCTGTGATTCCATTGCCAGGATGAATTTCCAGAGCAGTCAAACCTTTCAATAACAAAAAATTGGACAAACAAGAGTTTTTAGTTTGCAATGAATTTTATATATTCAGAAGGGTCATTACAAGTCCATTTCTTTTATCGTGCTCTTTCGAATCGTTTTTATTCGCTTCAAACGTCGATACCGGCAGCGTAGCTAATATTCTGAGCAACATGATATTCGAAAAAAAAATTTCTGGGCAATCATCCAGCTCTCTTATTGAATTTTTAGGATTAACATCGCCTCTACGAATTAAATATTTCTTCCACACTTTCAACTAACGAGAACATCAGGTATGGTAGTAAGAAATTTTAGATAAATCTGTTTTGTCAATTTCGTATAAATCATGCTTGAAAAATAACGAAAATCTTTCTGATACATTTAGTCTAGTCAACAAGTGCTTTTTTGTTCAACTTTTTTCAGCAGTCTCGGCAAAATATGAGCAAGGTGTCACTCGATTCGAAATGGCATGTAGATGTTTTTTGAGAAAAATAAAAATTCTCTCGCGAAAATTGTGAAAGTTATAAGCAATATCCTGAAAAAAGGGGGTTTGGTTGTTTTGCCAATATGTCAAAAATTAATTGTGATTTTTGAAATTTGGAGAAAGATTCGAAAAGAAAAGGAAATTTCCTAAAAGAAAGACTCAACTTCCGGGACTGTAGGATCAATATTTTCTCGGAGTAGTAAAAATACGGCCAAAAACGGGTTATTTGGTTTGGGCAAGTCACGAACATTGAAGACACTTCACAACAATAAACATTATTCAACCATATTAAACATGAAAATTAAGGAATGAAAAAACATATATATTTATATATATATATATATATATATATATATATACAGGGTGTTCGGCACATGAAGCACCAAATATGTTTGGGGTATTGTTGGGGTCATTTGCTACTTTTCCTTTTTGGACCCTGGGTTCTCACGGTTGAGGAGATATAATTTAATATAATTTTTTTCTCAAATTTCCCCAAATTCTGCCTTCAAACCCTCATAAGTTTTTTATTAATACCTGTAAGAGTCCAATTTTTTCAACTGAATCTTGTTATAAATTTTATTCGAACTGTTCTCCCTTGTTTCTAAATGCACGTCTCGCACATCTTTCTTACTTCAGCCGTTACGGTAGCTACTTATTTGTTGAAGCAGAAATATTTCTCTCTTTTGTTCGATCAAAATGTGATTTCATGATCGTTAATTTGAACAAAAGTTACTACTTATAGTAATTTAATAGCTGCTTGCTCTCTTGGTACTCATTTTGTTCGAAAAAAAAAATATTTCTGCTTCAATAAAATGTGCAACAATAGAGCAGGTAGGTATTGAATTATTGTTATTAATTTATCGTTTGTTCAAATAAACGGTATTAAAATCACATTTTGTTCGAGCAAAAAGAGCAATATTTTTTCCTCAACAAATAACTAGCTACCGTAACGGCTGAAGTAAGAAAGAGGTGTCAGCCGTGCATTAGGAACAAGGAAGAACAGTTCGAACAAAATTTATAACAAGAGAACAGTTATATATTAAATAATTGTAAGTAATTCAACTTTTCTTCAAATAAACGATCATAAAAATAATAGTATATTACACACCGAGGTGGGAAGTGATTCATTCCTGTCGTGAGATTAGTTAGTTAACCGAGACGCAAAGCGTCGAGGTTAACTATAATCTCGAGACAGGAATGAAACTTCCTACCGAGGTTTGTATACTATTTTATTTACAACCATCATATTTCGATCAAAATTAATAAATTTCTGTTTCGTTCTGAACATACCTAAAATATTACATTTAACGACAAATTACCAAGAACGCGGAATAATTAAGTAGATATATTGTTACCGTGACTACTGTGTATACAATTGTCACCAATATAAATAAATGTCAGACGAAGTCAATAAATGTCAGATAAAGTCGGATATTAAATTCGCGAATAATAAATTGAAAAACATGCCGACGAAAAATTTATGGATTGTACTCCACCAGAAGTACGACAGGCTGCTCATGCAGCAGTCCAGGGCTTGGTGCCAGAGAAAAGTGAGCATCGGTATCTAAAAGCCATTGCAATAAATAGGAAGTGGTGCGAAGAAAAAAAAGTTCAAACTATTGGTTCCGAAAGTGTACTCCTGGCATATTTTGGAGAACATAATAGACTAAAGAAGCCGTCTACTTTGTGGACAATGTACAGTATGATACGAACGATGCTAGAAATTGAAGAAAAAAACTGATATTTTCAAACATGGGAAACTGCTAGCCTTCCTAAAACGACAAAATGTGGGCTTTAGGCCCAAAATGAGGGCGGGAAGTGAGGGTGGGAAGTGAGGGCGGGAAGTGGGAGCGGGAAGTAGAGGTGTGTAATGTGACACTTCCCAACCTTCAATGACGTTTGTAATGACAGCATTACATATATGGTTGTAAATAAAATTGTTTTCCTCAAGTCCGAACGTTTTCCGTCTTTCTGAAGGAATATCCGCAATTTGAATCAGAAATGTTTTTTTCTTATCAATGTGTAGCATACCGTTGAAATGTCTATTAAGTAAAAAAGTTTTTGAAGGAGAGTGAAGCTCTCAATTGTTGTTACTTTTTCCAACATTGAATTTTTGAGTTAATTCATTTTCACAACATCACTGATTTTGTGGAAGAATAATCCTCATTTTGGTACCAACAGTTATGATGAAAACTATTACATATTTGAAACAAGCACACATTACAGAATATTCAGTTGAAAAAATTGGGCTTCTATAAGTATTAATAAAAATCGTATCAGGGTTTAAAGGCGGAATTTAGGGAAATTTGAGAAAAAAAATTTAAAAAATTATATTTCCTCAACCGTGAGTCTTAAGACCCAAGGTCCAAAGAGAAAATGTAGAAAATGACCCCAACAATACCCCAAATGCTTTATGTGCCGAACACCCTGTATATATCGAATAAATATCTTCTTTATTTTATATTTTCTAATACGTTTTTCTTTTATCCATTGAACCAACCATGCTCATAAATAACCCACGCATGATTCAATTATTTTTCTCCGACATTTCTAGGATTCTTCTTTATGCGAATTATTTATTTATACTTCGATTGTACACCTCCGATATACGGTATTAAATTTCAGACAGTCGGATCAACCAGAAACTCCATTCTTGCAAGTCGTATTGAAGATTCGTCCTGGAAAATTGCTCGCTTAGGCGTAATGAATAAGCTCCATTGGAATTGGGAAGAAAACGGGATATCCCAGGATAATTCCCGAATCAATAGCTCGTATCGCCAATCTTTTTGGCGTTCTCTCAATCAATTACTTTCCTTTTGATTGCTACGTTTGGAAAAATCGGTTTTTCTCATCCGATCGTGCGGCCATCTCATTCAATTTTCCCGCACGATTTGCCCGCGGCCCGCTCGTTCCACTCTCTCAAAACTCGTTCTGTGTCTGCGGATCAGTGTTGCCACAGAGCAAAGTGAAAATTATGGTAAAACGTTGCCAGAATAATCAAATTTTCTTCAAACTTTTTTTTTAAATTTTTTTTAAAATCACATATTGTATTAGGTTTTGGTAGCGATAATATGCACACAAAATCCAAACGAAATTCTTTTTTTTTTGATATTTAGTATAACACATTCTGTTGTTAGTGTCAGGTACTTTTCATAGTTATAACTTTATAATGAAATAAAAAACTAACTTTTCACAGGTTGAAATAAAAATCTATTGAGTAAACGCGTTTCGTCATAACATCAACTTCATCTCTTACTAATTTATGGTATTACAAAAAAATCTATTTATACGAAAAATTTAACATAACGGAGGGGTTCCTAGAGAAATTAAATAACAATAAGCAATTCGTTCAAAGGTATTGGTAGGCACATTGAACATATTAAGGAGAGGAAAAGGGTTTACTTCAATCTGGTCGTTAACTAGGTTTCCGGAATTTTCATATTTTATATATAAATACAGAAATTCCGGAAACCTAGATATTCTAGACATGCCGACGAAAGATCTGTTCAATATACCTACCAATAACTGTGAAATAATTGCTTATTGTTATTAGTTTCTCTAGGAATCCCTCTGTTATGTTCAATTTTTCGTATAAATAGATTCTTTTGTACCATAATTCAGTACGAGATGAAGTTAATTTCATGACGAAACGCGTTTACTCAATAGATTTTTATTTCAACCTGTGAAAAGTTTTTTCTTTCTTTATAAAGTTTGAATATGAACTTTTACCAAGTAAATGCCAATTCAATTCTATAGTTATTCATATTATGGAAGTCGAAAAATCTGTAGGATACAATTATCGATTATGTTACAATAATTCTTGAGAAAAATCTGGGGGAGACTTTATGTTATAACTCGATAATTATGTTACAAACGGCAACGCTGCTGCCGATCGATGCACTTCGAAAGTTGTGAAGCGGAGCTTTATCTCTAGGTATGCGGGAGTTGGAGAATAAAGGATATGTTGTGTTGGGTGTCGTATGATACCGTGCGGGATGCGAGAATTTTTGATGAAATCAAAGTTTTCCAACTAGTTCGCCTCCCTCGGCGGCTTCGGACCGGTGTTTCGAATTCTCGAGGGTTTTCGTGTCCATTCAATTTATCCAATTTTGTCTTAGTAGCTTTGTGTGGCAGTTTATCATCAATCAAATTCTCATTGCGTCAGATTTCTTTAACGGGAAAACTGCTGAGTCTTCTCGTTATCTTTGTAATATTGGTAATTTTTTATACAACTTCCTTCAAATTTATAACTTCGAGGCATGAAAATGTATGAAATTTTCTCTTCGTTTACGAAATGAACAATTTTTGAAATTATTGGAAATTTTGTTTTCAACCAAAACACAATATGTGGAATGTTTCAAAATGTTTGGGAGAATTTAAGTCAAAAATTTAATTAATGTTTGTAAGTAAATGTTTTACATGAAACATGAAATTCTGATAAATTAAAATACGTTTGAAAATTTTTTTTGTTTATTTATCTTCCCGATAGTTTCAATAGACCTTTCATATTTATATATACTTTTAAACTGATATGCCACTTGACCCCCAGTGTTATTTGAGATTCACTTATGTTTGGTAGGATGACTCCCCATGAATTAAGATCAAAAAATTTTCCCTCTAATGAAAATTGACCGGTTTCAGAATACATATATATATATATATATATATATATATATATATATATATATATATATATATATATATATATATATATATATATATATACATGTAATTAGGTATAAAACAGAAACACTATTGAAAGACGGTGGAACAGTATACGTTTGAATTAAACTGAGATATTTCAGTTTAATTCAAACGTATACTGTTCCACCGTCTTTCAATAGTGTTTTCGTTTTATACCTAATTACATGTAATTTCAAATGAATTTGCCACTTTTGTGTACGGAAGAAAGCTATGGATGACAACAACAAAAATTTCTAATGAAGGCAACAGTGATTGCTGAAACGTTAAATACATTTTTGTGGATGTAAATATAGATATACCATCAGTTATAAATAGACTTAATTACCCAAGAAAACAAATCAAAAGGAAAACATATATATATATATATATATATATATATATATATATATATATATATATATAAATAATATGTATACAGGGTGTTCTACAAGCTCTATGACAAACTTTGACAGAAGGTAGGTTGCTTGATTTTGAACATATTTTTTTCAATAAACATGAGTCCGATTCGTTTTTGTTTAGAAGTTACAAGCATTCAACCTTTATTAACAATTAATTATAAAAATTTAAATTAAATGATAATCACAAAACTAAAGACTATAATTGTTCGAAATATCCACCCTCAGCTTGAATGCAAGCCTCACATCGACGAACTAAAGATTCGCTCACTCGAAGAATGAGATTTGGATCATTTCTTATTTGGTTAGGTTGAATTCTTTCAAGTAACTGCTGATGGGTAGCGATCTCAACATGGTAGACCAGCTGCTTCATGTGTCCTCATAAATAAAAATAGGATTTATATCGGGTGAACGAGGTGGCCATAATAATGGACCTCCTTGACCTATCCATTTATTTGAGAAATGTTCATTTAGCCAAGCAACTACTTGTCTTCTCCTATGTGGTTGTGCACCGTCGTGCTGATACCACATATTTTGAATAATATTAAGTTGTACGTCATCAATAAACTCTAAAAGGTCGTGTCCTAAGAAATGTCTATAAAGATCTGCATTTAAATGATCATTTAGAACATGCACAGGTAATAAATTATTGTTGAAAATGCCACCCCAAACATTGACACTTGATCGTTGCTAAAATCGTCTTGGTCTAATTGCATGTGGATTTTGCAACGCCCATACATGTTCATTATGATTATTATTTATGCTATTCCTAGTAAAGCACGCTTCATCAGACCACATGACGAGCGAAATGAATCTGTTATTTTGTGCTTGTTGCTGAAGTGACCAGCGACAAAATCTTAATCGCTGTGGGGAATCTCCAGCATGCAACGCCTGTATATTTTGGCGATGAAACTGATGTAATATTTCTCTGTTCAATACACGCCATACAAAATTCATTGATACATGAAGGTTACTAGATATACGCCGAACACTGATTGAAGGGTTATCAAGGACAGCATCTATCACATTTTCTTAATCTTGTACATTTACTTCAGTAGGGCGAATGGCCTTCTTTGGAGCAGGATTACCTTCTTCCCGAAGTCTACGAAATGATGCACTAAACACCGTGTGGGCAGGTTGATGTCTGTTTGGATACCTGCGTCGGCATTCTTGAGCAGCTTGTCTGGCGTTACCATTGGCATACCCATATACAAACACAATATCTGCATATTCCTCAGTGGAGAATAAATGCATTTTTTATTTAGAACTTTCACACGAAATATCTAATAAATAATTGAAATGACACTAACAATAATTATTGTCATAACAACCGATATTTCTATTTATCAACCTACGTTTTTTATTGAAGCAGGTATATATTTTATGTGCATTGTTTAACATGCTTAGTGACTTTCTATCACTTCCTGATTGACTGAAAAAATAACGATTCTTCAAATGCTTGTAACTTCTAAACAACAACGAATCGGACCCATGTTTATTAAAAAAAAAATGTTTAAAATCAAGTGACCTACCATCTGTCAAAGTTTGTTATAGAGCTTGTAGAACACCCTGTATATATATATATATATATATATATATATATATATATATATATATATATATTATATATATATATAAAAATATAAATATATATATATATATATATAAATATATATATAAATATATATATATATATATATATATATATATATATATATATCCTATATATAATTATATATATATAATATATATATATATATATATAATATATATATATATATATATATATATATATATATATACATATATCTATAATATATATATAATATATATATATATATATATATATATAATAATAATATCTATGTGTATATATATATATATATATATATTATATATATATAGATTTTCATATATAGTATTTTGGGTGAGGTTTTCGAAGTACAAGAAAATGGAATATTATTATCATGAAAAAAATAGTTTATCTGTATACTGCTTTATCATTTTATAACTTTATATAATTCATCAATGGAACATTGAGTAACAAATGCTATGCAAAGGTATGCAGCTAAAATATCGAGCTCACAGCCATATTATTCACCTCCAAATCCTTGGAAAATCCTATTTCACTATATTTCCAACAATTTTCCTTGAGCTTTTCATGCGATGCCTTTACGTTTTGCTCACAATAAGTCTCGATTCTCGGACGTATAAAGCGGTACCGACATCGTTGGCATCGCCAGACCTTTCATCTCCACGTCTCAATTACTCTGAATGTAGTTGTCACATCTATGATATATGTGAAAGATCTAAGTTGGATTTCCCGGAGAAACTTTCATGTATTGTACGAGGCAAATAATGAGCTTCAAATGTAGAAATTTGTTCTCATAATTATATGGAACATTTATTAGTTATAGAAATCATTATATTTGAAAAAAAAATTTAAAGAAAGAGAATAAAAAGTTGTCTCAAATCATGAAAAATATATAGTTCGTCCAGGTAAATAATAGTCAACCCTACGTCAGCACATTCTATATGTTTTATACTTAAGGTCCAGTATAAAATTTTATTACTATCTTTATTTTGCAAAATTTTATGAAAAATCATTTTTTAAAAAATAATTAAAATTATTCTGTCCAGGATTTTTGTTGTCTACCTATTCTTAATAAATTTTCTTAGATACGAAATTTATTATAAAATAAGTTTGATTCTCTTATCAACCCGATGAATGTCGATTTAGATTCGGATCTTCTACTATAAGGAAATATATATTCTCGCGACGGGATTCTACATTTTCGATCTAAGCGGTGAATTGTCTGTTTCCAATATCCTTGGTGGAGGGCGCTATGGCTTGTTATCCAGATAGTAGTCCCGACCGCGATTTGTACTGGGAGGAAAATTAGAAATTTGTCAATTCGCTTCGAGTCAAATAAGCTGCACGGATGAGATTTAATAAGATCGAAACAGCTCTACGCAGATTTTGAGTCGGAGTGACTTGACGTTTTTCTATAATTCAAATCATCCCCTGATGGTAGTAATTTCTAAAACTAGTTTTAAAGGTATTTATAACTTGGGATAATTGGAAATTGCATCATATTGAATTATTATACTCTATTTAAATGAAATTATCATTTGCCGATATACGCTTCAACGCTTATAAGTCTTCTCCTGAGAATATGAATTATTGAAAAATAATCTCAACGATTTTTTCACAATAAGAAATTATTCAAAAGTGCATAAATATTGAATCGAGAATATTTCATCAGTGCTATAACTCTTGTCGTTTTTTAAACACAATCCTTATGAAAGCCACCCTTTGTGACCAAAAATATAAATATTGCGGTTTTTTTGCAGTAATAATGAGAGAAAATTATAAAAATTTATTTGCACTGAATATAGTTTTTCGTTTCCTCATCGCTCTCGGTATCCACATCTTCCTCTTGGTGTCCTGTTCAGACAAGTCTCTTCACTGCAGGTTCTGCACATTGAATTGCAAAAGAGGCCTACTCGTCAGTAACCGCACGCTGAACTGCATCCCGCATACAATATCATTTGCAAAAGTTCCTCAGGTGCCGGTTCATTTTGGTTTTTGATTGGATGCAAAATTCTATCAATTTTAATCCAACCCCAATCAAAATAACTAATATTTTTGTTACCCAGCCATATTATGTGCTCATTGGAAGCACCAACTGTAGGGACAAGAAATGAAAATCTAACAGCCTTTTTTTAGTGGTTAAATTAATAAATGAGTTATATCTGATTTGTTCGAGGTATTCAGACAAGTTTGTTGCACGTTTCAATGCATTTAAGGTATAGTCCAAACAACATTTTCATCTTCTAAAATATCTTCAAGCGTTGAAGAACTATTATAAAAAATCTTCGTCTTTTCTCTTACGACGGAACGTTTTTCTAAAATGTCGATAAATTTTTGTTGACCTTTATTGAAGAAGGCAGAAGTTGAGTCATATCCTGTGAAGCTGTGAGAAAATAGTATCAAATCTGCACTTTTTGGGTATTCAATTTCTAGACTTTCAGAATAATGTCCATCATTAAAAAAAGTATCCATATTATATGTAGCCCTCTTGCACATCTCATCAATTGTGCATTCAGAGAAGGTTGCTTTCCTGATGACCTCAAGGTTGCTTTGGTTAAACCACTATTTAAAAAGGGAAATGCATGTGATTTAAGTAGTTATAGGCCCATTAGCATTCTATCAAGTTTTTCCAAAATATTTGAGAAAGTTCTGGCTCTCAGACTTGTTTTTGTGGCGCTTGAGGATGGCGAGGTTCCATTGGCTTTGCTGTTCGACTTGACAAAGGCTTTTGACTCTATTGGGCATAGGGCCTTACTATCTAGGCTTGAGCTGTATAGCGTTAGAGATATCTCCTTGAGATTTGTCGAGAGCTACCTGAGCAATCGTCGTCAGAGAGTTATTCTCACTTTAGATGGTACAGTTCACTCCTCTGAGGAGCGACATCTTACTAGAGGCGTTCCTCAGGGAAGTGCGCTGGGCCCTTTGCTTTTTATTGTCTTTGTAAACTCTCTCTGCGACATAAAGCCATCAGATAATTGAAAGTCAATTCTTTATGCTGACGACAGCAATTTCTTGGTTATATCAAGAAATATCGCATCCTGTATCCAGGCGGGTAGATATGTGGTTTTGGCTGTAGATAAGTGGTGTAACGACAATGGTCTAATTCTGAATCATAGCAAGACTCAAGGTATCTTCTTTCGCGGCGGAAAGTCTGTGGAGGGCTATCCTACCTCTCTGTGCCTTGGTAGCAGTACAGTCACCTTGGAGGAATCAGTTAGTTTCTTGGGTGTTACTTTGGACAAACATCTATGGTGGGATCATCATGCGGCTAAGTTGAGAAAGACTCTGAACTCTGCTGCTTATATGCTTATCATGATCAGAAGCAAGCTAGAGGCTGCAGTTATGAGAACTCTGTACTTCGCCAGTTTCCAATCTGTACTAGCATATGGAATTATCTTTTGGGGCAGTTCGTCTAGTGCTGCTGAATTTTTCTCATTCAAAATAGGGTATTGAGAATAATGTGCGGGTTGAGGTTTCGAAAATCCTGCCGCGGAGTGTTTAAATCCAACAGAATACAAACAGTGTTTGGTCTATTCATTTATATTCTTTTAGTCTTCCTTAAGTTGCAGAAAAATTATTTTTTATCATATATCAATGAAAATAATACTAGGCAAGTTCATCCCTTCCTCTTTCCAATCCATGGGATTTGAAAGAGGACCTCTGTATATGGCCATGCGTTTATTTAATTTGCTTCCTAAGCATTTACAAGGTATTGAAGATTTTAGGTTGTTCAGAAATCGCATTTATAGTTTTATTTTGGACAGCGAACATTATTCAATAAATGAATTTATTAAATTTTGTAAAAAGTAGGTTATTTCATTTTGACTTGTCTCTATTTTATTCAGTGCAATATTGTTATTTCTGTAATGTGAATAATTGTTGAGATTAATAAATATTATTATTATTATTATTATTAATACATACAACTAGCTCCCTTAGAAAGTTGTTTGATACTTTTTTAAATTATTGAAGAATTTTCCTTATTCACCATGGTTCACGTATATATAAAAGCTGAGTGTTTTTGAGGGATTGTACAGCCTTTTCTCTATATTGACCTACTGCCACCCACCCATGGTTGTGGTGGTAGATAGCCCTTTATCTGCATTTGTAAGTAAGGGCGTTTGGTCTTGGTAGGTGGAAGTAATTGTTTGCGGGTGGCGAAAATTTCAGTTGAGAAATTTCTTCCTTTTTCTAACGCATTGTATGACTTATCTGAACTCGAGTTTGTGTTGCATGACGTTAAGTGTACGTATATATGTATCTGAAATTGATGAGTACTTCTCTGCGGTATTCCAGATTGTATTCAAATATTATTGTGAGTTCTAAAATGTTGTAAAAGTATGAATTTCAATGGGTGTATGAATTTCAATGGGCGTATATAAGCCGAAGTTCTTTTTTTTGTCAGTCAAGTCTCGGCTATAATTAACAGATCATTGCCAAGCGAAGTGCTAAACTGATTCTATCACGATTGAGCTGAGATGTAGTTCAATCCAGGCAACGGTAGGTTTCATCGCTAGTTAATAAATAAAGATGCAAAATTCCTCACTTATAAGTTGACATTTCCTACATAAAATGTAATATGAAATCTTCCCGAAACGAAATATTTTGTGCATCTTCTGATAACTCAATGTTGATGCTGTTCTTTTCGAGAACACAGCTTGGAAATATGAGATACATTTATTTCGTGTTCTTCCTCAGTTTTATGTTTATATTTGCAGTGAACTTTATTACGTATCACGGAGAAATTGCTGTTTATTTCTCCTAGTTTTTCTCCGGGGATATGGTTCCTCGTTTTATTTATATTTCAGGGAGGTGTAGCTCGTCCGCGTATACTCCTGAAGAGCTGAATCTTTTCAGTGAACGAAATGGGGAATTATTTATATCTTCTTGGTTTCTTCAGAAATAATGGTAATGTTGGGGATGGTCGAATGTACCTCATTTTACTGAAAATATGATATATTCGTATCATGATTTGTGACTTTAGTGTTTGAATAAGCATGCTGAAAAATTACGGAATATCTTATATAGTGAACTGAGATTTTATGAATGAAAATTTGGTGAAGCAAATTTTTGAATTTTTTTTCGAATTATAGAATTATGGAGTATGTTCATAGAAAATTTTCACCGCCACTTTTCATGATAGGTACCAACTGAATTCTAGTTATCATAATGTTTGAACATCTATTCAATTGAGATACAATAAATATTTAAATTTTTTCATCTGATTCTTGAATTTCATCAGTCGTATTTTACCAGAAAGTGAAATATTTCTGTGACGTTTCGAAAGTCAACAATCAGTTGCAGGACTAGTTTTTTTTAAACTGTTTTAGACCTCCTCAAACAGGATATTTGAAATTTTTTGATGATATAAATATATATATATATATATATATATATATATATATATATATATATATATATATATATATATATATATATATATATATATATATATATATATGTATTTAAATATTTATTCTTAAGCCAGAATATATGTGTGATAATTTTTGAAATCTTTTTTGGGGATGTGGCTTAGATAAAGTAGATGTCACTTTTTTTTTTTTCTATATAATCATTTAATTTCTTCCAACGTTTCGGCTTCGTGGAGCCTTTTTCAAGGACTACAATGGAGAGAAAGAAAAAATTATTGTCACCAATGTCACAGTTAAAAGTTACATTCAGTCGATAATTTAAAAAACACTGATAGAAACACAAAAAACAAACCTCATAAATATCACAGAAAAATATTTACCTAGCTTAATTTTTCTCGGAGATACCGGACACTCACTTCATTAAAACACGTATACACAGATTTGAATGAATTGATATCTACGATCGTTTACTTATTCCACTATGTTTTATATACGTGTATGGCGTGCAGATGATATTAAATCGCCGAAATTCGCTTGATTGCTCGGTGGCCTGGACGTTTTAAGAAATATGAAATAACAATCAATATATGGGGAGCCAACATTTAAGAAAGACAGACGAAAATTCATAATTTAAGGGAAATTAAAATCTTCTTTTTTTTTTCTTTTTTTTTTTATATTTTTTATAGAATATTGTGGTATATTTTGCTCAAATTTTTGATATCTGTTTTCTCGTTTATAGCACGATTATTCCTTTTTATATATATCATTTCAAGGATTTCTCGTTTTCTCTTGTTGGTTTCTCTGTGTAGTATTTTGGTATTCTCAAATTGGAACTCATGTTTATATTTCGCTTTATGGTTTGAAAGGGCTGTTATATTTTTTTTATCATATTTATGTCCGTTTACACGGTTTGCCAAATATTGGCTCGATTGTCCGATATATACAGCATCACAGTTTGAACACGGAATCTCATATACAGTATGTGTTGTTTTATTAACAGGCGTTCTTGTTTTTAATTTGGAGTAGTTTCTTTTAAACGTGTTTTGAGTTTTATGCCCAATTTTTATGTTTTTGGGTTCCAGTACCCTCTGTATACTCTCTGACAGTCCATATATGTACGGAAACGACGTGAAATTCTGTCTATCGCGAATCTCACCCTCGCCTCCCTCAGTGAATTTCTTCATTCGACCAACAAAAATTTTATTTACCATACCAAAATACAATTATCCCTGCAACATGGTAAATAAAATTTTTGTTGGTCGAATGAAGAAATTCACTAAGTTGTTTCTTAACTTGAACATTGTTGCAGTAATTAAATTTGTATCTATCAAGTAGGTATCTTCTTTCATATGTCATCCCTTGGACAATGAAAATTTCTTCCATCTTGTTTGAACAGTATTTCCGCGATAAGATTTTCCATCTAATAAGAATTCGAGCATCGTGCGATACTGTCGACAAAGGGAATCTGAATTTTTTCCTCATATTTTCCATTCATTCACTGTATTCATCATCTTCAAGGCGTTTTTTTGCACATCTTAGAAAATCGCATTATCCGCTTATTCGTTGAAAATCTCGCTGCGATTCGATTGTATCTAAGACCTTCGTAGACATTCGCCATACAAAAGCTTTTTGTTTTCAAATTATATTTGCTGCGCCATAATGAAGACCGAAAGAGGGTTGATAAGCGCGGAAAAACATTTTATTCGATTTGCCGCACTCCTCGTCAGGACAATTTTCATCGGTGAAGATGATGCGATGAAGAGGGTGTGGTGAAAAAAAATCGATACAACTTCTGATAAATAAACACGTGATTTTGATGAGATGTAGATTTGAAGATTCAGGAATTGTATGCTTGGATTCTTGCAACATTTTCTCATTATAAAAACTAGTGAAAGATAGGCTTAAACATTCTTTGCATGCACATAAGTCATATTGGTATATGCTTATTGTTTTTATTTCATCAATAAAAAATGATTTGTGAAATTTATTCAGTAGAAGTTGGGGATAGCGATCATGAAGTCAGGTAAGTTCCATTTATTGTGAATTTTAAGAAGGTACTCTATATTGTTATTGAAATGAAGTTAAATATCAATGTACTGTCATAGATTACTTATGATTTTTGAGTGAATAATTGATGAATATGTTCACAAATAAACAACTATCTATTCGTATTATGATAGGCAGTATCAGAATGAATAATTGAAAGAAACAAATTCATTTTAAATAAAACTTCACGGTTTTCGATTTTTACTATATTTTGTTACATGGCAATTGTTTCGCCAAACGCAGTGGCTTCTGCAGATGTTTAATACATACTAACTTTTACAACGAGAATATTGAAATATAAAGGAAGGGAATATGCAATAAGAATGGGGAAAGCACAACAGGTATAAATACTCAATATTACATTTAGAAAAGATTTAACAAAGGTTGATTATTCATATATCTAATTGGTCATTTATCAAATAATTGGATTGTTTCATACTATTAGATTTCAAGAGCTTCTAATAAAGTGATTTTATAGCCTTTTTTTCTATATGTAATATTTCAAATTCGGGGGCGTTCAAGTATTACGTAACGCAATTTTTGAAGATTTTTGACCCTCCCTCCCCCCTATGTAACGCGCTGTAACGTTTTCATGAACCCTCCCTCCCCCTCCCTAAACGTTGCGTTACACCCAAGTGCCCATTTTTACCTAAAAGTCACAAATATGTTGCGTAAAATACCTGAAAGTCGCTAAAATACCTATTTTATTGTTTAAATCGCGTTTTCCTCAATAATAAACAATACAAGAGATTTCTCAATCGCAATACATGCGTAGGTATATTGGTTATTTCATTGTTATTTAATAAATAATCATACCTACATAATGTAAAATGTTGAAAAAGGCTCAAATTTGTCCTAATAAACTTTTATTACTTCTCTTACATTTAATTATGCCGTTTTCCTGACTTGGCCCTGTCCTAACAGACATTTTTAGCTTAATCCACCATTATTTTTCTCATGCACTATTCGATTTAGCTTATTAACACGTTTTCCTTTGCGAACCTGCTTATTAAAATGGGTGCGATTAGCAAAGTTGGATCTAGGACCCCAAGATAGTTTTTCGTTTCATGACTTTTTATGATATATATATATATATATATATATATATATATATATATATATATATATATATATATATATATATATATATATATATATATATATATATATATATATATATATATATATATATATATATATATATATATATATATGTATATTATGTATTTATATATATATATGTATATATATATATATATATATATATATATATATATATATATATATTATAGGTATAGGTATATATTATAATTGTATTGATGGTCAAAAGAAATCGTACGGCATCTGCTTGAGGATGCGACAGATCAACGGACAACCTCACAAGAAGTAGTGAAAACGTGCATGATCCTTTGTTTAGCTGACTAGGTACCGAGAGCTTGCTTGGGGTCTAAAAGATTTGGCATCGCCATCGGCAGGAAAGTATCATTTGGAAAGAATGATTCCAATACACTCCTCAAGGTGGAACAGCAGGATTAGAATGTGCATTTAATTACTTGCAAAAAATATTGCGAGTCACGGACGTGAGCTCTATACCATTTTTAGTTTTTCTTTAGTCGTTTTTCAAATTTCGTTGGCAGTTTTTGGCATAGTTGGCAAACAGCTGATGATGC
Organism: Cynegetis impunctata; assembly: GCA_030704885.1. Classification (NCBI taxonomy): domain Eukaryota; kingdom Metazoa; phylum Arthropoda; class Insecta; order Coleoptera; family Coccinellidae; genus Cynegetis; species Cynegetis impunctata. The sequence continues at coordinate 541,740 of JARQZK010001455.1, read as the reverse complement.
AAATCTTCCTCTTTTGAGAACATTACTGTATGAACTCACTTTTACAACACTGACTACAGCAATGTGCTTCTGTACGTGTTTAAAACACTAAACGAAAACGGACAACGGGAACAAGAAAAAATGACGACGAATACAGTAGAGGTATTCCCCATAAAACATAAACAGATAGGGTTGCCAACTTGGGAGAACAGAATAAAACTGACGTACAATACAATCTAGGGATTCTCCGTAAAATATGAACGAAAAGGGTTCCCAATTTGAGTGATTTAAGTTCCCTTTTTTTATTTCTCTAAGAAAACAATGTTACGTAACGCGTTGTTCGAACCCCCCTCCCGCCCATGTAACGCATCCTAACGTTTTGCAAGACCCCCACACCCCCCAAACTGCGTTACGTAATACTTGAACGGTCCCTTCACTATTAAAAATATGAAATTTTTCCTTGTAGTAACTTCTTTTATGTTCTGATATTCGAACTCCAAGACCAATATATACTTTAGGACATGAACCATGAATCGTGATTTTGATGGACGCAGATTAAAAGATTCAAGAATTGTATGCTTGGAATTTTTTGAACATTTGTACAAATCATGAACGATATATTGCATTTTTACTACAAAGTCTCTTACCGTACTTTACACTTGGCGAATGAAAGATAGGCTTAAATATTCTTGTCATGCGCATCAGCTGTATTGGTATATATGCTTATTGTTGTTATTTTAATAATAAAAAATGAATTGTGAGAGTTATACTAGGTAAATATTAGTTATTGTGAATTTTGATAAGATACTCCATATTGTCATAAAAATTAAGTTTAACATCATTGTACTATCATAAATTACGTATGATTCCGAAGTGGATAATTGATAAATATGTTCACAAATGAACCTCTATCTATTTTGATTAAGATAGGTATGGATCGGAATGAATAATTAAAAAAAACAAATTTGTTCACTTTTTCGATATTTGTTCATACAAAAAAGTGTCAATTCATACAAAAAATTTACAGATAAAAATTAAGAGCCATTGTTACAATTTTTTTGGATGAATTTGATTCAAGAATTAACAGTGATCTAGCAAAATCTACAACAAGATACAATATCACTATCGATATAATTTTTTGGAGCCACTTCCATTCAATTCAATCGCAAATATATGTGCGTAATTTAACTACCATAAACCAATCATAACCTAGATTCAATCTACTCTTTAAGTTAATAAATATTTCATATTTTCATAATAATTACTAACTAAATGTATATTTACATATAAGAGAAATTTAATTAACTGTAAATTGATAACTATTTTTTCTATTATTTTTTTGAAATTTGATTACCCTCAAACGTTTATTTAGTTAATTACTTTCAAACATTTTTAATTTATTCAGTTATGCCTGCCATTTGATACAATATCGTTCCAAATGGTTGTTCCAAGACACCTCTAGTCTTCTTCTTCATTAAAATCCAAACAAATATTTTTTTATATCTTTTGATGCTCTTCCGATCAAAAAAAAAACTGAGTATCTGAAGATGACACAATTTACCGAAACGCGTCATGCAATTATACAGCTGGGGAAAATTCTATATCTTCATATCAATCAAAATTTCCATAGTATCTCAATGTAAATGTAATCATTTGCCTATTGATTATCTATGAAAAGAGACGCTTATCGTGAAAATGTGGAGCTTTAAAAGAATTCAAAGAAAAAAGAACATTCATTCGAAATTGGGGCAAATCTTATTCAATGCACGGTTCTAAGCTAACTGTAGACCAGAGCAATCTGCGTTGCATTTTAAAACGAGATCGAAAAAAAGTAATCTAGCGTTTTCGCCTATATTTTACATTCCGTCATATTACTCCAGTCTAATGAACAGGGGCGGCTTCGTATCATTATGGATTTTCGACTTGCTCCTATTTTTTGATAAAAGGTTGCCTCTGAATAAGATATTGGATTGATTAGGCCGATACTTGATGTCACTTGATAAAGTTATTGGAAAAATGGTTGATAAAAACAATTTACTCCAATTTTATTCTAAGATCCCAAGTAAGATCGACCTTCACTCATCTGCTTGCCAAACGAAATATATATTAAAATTAAGATAATTTTATTGCGCATGCAGTAGTATAGGGTTGCCTGCAAAAATCTGGTCAAGAACATGGATTGCCAGGCTTTTAAATTTAAAAAGATTTGATGAAAGATGAAGAAGATTATTCCGACTTGCAAGATAACACAACTTCTGGCGATTCTGATCTCGAATTATGTTTGACTATTAATCTGTTAATTTATTACCTTTCTGACTTCTTTATCGTTTGAGAAATCAATGATCAAGTATAGATTTTGGATAATGATAAAGAATAATATAGAGTAGGTATATGAAACCTGGAGAAATTTGAACAAGTGGGTGATGTACATTAGACAGTTGCTCGTTCTTATATTAAAAAAACACATCTCATTATGCAAATTTTAAGGGTACTTCAAACGAGTAGAGGGGGAGGGGTAGAAAAGAAAGTTATTGAGGAGGGAGGTGGGGAGGTATGCATAAAATGTGTAAAAATACATAGATATATGTGAAAATATAAATTAACTATCCTAAAACCTGCATTTTTTCATATTTCGAGAAATTTCACCTTTTTTGGACTTCATTTATTTTTCGTCAAAAATACTGTTGACCAGTGACTTTTGAAGAAAATCTACTGGTTTTTCAAGTAGTCATAAACCATATGGTTTAAGAGATATGGGAGGAAAACCTGTAACGGCTTGAAAAAAATTTCGGTTTTTTTGCCCCACCGTCAAAAGCTCCAGGTGCTGGTGTTCGAAAACTCAGCAAAAACACCCTCTATCATCCCCAAATAATTCCTCAAAATTTCGTCAACTTCGGAATTGAGTCCAGCTCACCCCGATTATTTTTAACAAGAATCCAGTACTATTTGCTCGCTTAAATTTTTTAATTTAAAAGCCTGGCAACCCACATACCGGATTTTTGCAGGCAACCCTATACTACTGCATTCGCAATAAAATTACCTTAATTTTAATATATATATATATATATATATATATATATATATATATATATATATATATATATATATATATATTAGATAAATGATGCTTAATGCAAAATGAACATATTTCTCCAATATATGCAATACAAGAAATCAATAAATAATGAATTGTGTATAAAAGATAAACACAAAGATAGTTTTTTGTAATACAATAGTAGACCAGAATCAGTACATTTAATATCAATAATGTTTGGTTTGTAGTAATTAAAGTGGGACACATCTGATTGCATTTCAATTGAATGCATGTGTCTCGAAAAAATTGCATGGATAGTGAATGGTATCGTATCATGTTGTTGATTCTGCTGGATTATTATTGATTCTTAAATCAAATTGATCCAAAAGATATCGTAACACTGGCAACACATTTTTGTATGGAAATTAATTAAAAATTTTCAAACATTCGTATCCTTTAATTGTTAATTTTGGTCCCTGGTTATCATTATAGGATTGAAGATAGTAGATTATTCGTAAAAATTATAATGAATTCTTCATTTCAAAATCATACTTAAACTATTATAATACAGTGATATGATAGTCATATCTTTATATTTATATAGAATATCTGACCACAACACTGGTACCGACCTGACTTTATCATCGCTATGCTAAACTTCTTCTGAATCACCAATTCATTCTTATAGATATAAAATAAATCAAATTAATTCAACGTAACGAAATAATGTCAAACTTCAAATTGAAAAAAAATAAATTTAAAAAAAATGAGTGACACCGATTTGTCATTTCGTTCAGAAATTTAATTATAATAACTTCAAAAATGTATCAACTTTTCTAACTATTTAACAAATAGCATCATTTTCAATGTTTCTTATATCCTATTATCAATATATATGTAAACATCCTTACGATAGATTCTCCCTGATGATGGAATAAATGATAAGAGTTTCCTTTCACATTGCTGCAGTCCCTACAAATAGTTTTCTCAGCGACTACCCTCCTCTTATACATACAGGGTGACCCAGAGCTACGTAATCGGTCCATAACTTTTTTGTCATTGAAGCTATCGATATGAAATTTTCAGAGCAAATATGGTCTGACTAAGTCTATTTTTCAAAATTATTTTGAAGAATATTTCACTTCCGGTTTTTCCGGAAGTGATATCAACTTTGTTATTTCAAATGCAATACCCTATATATTTTTTGATTTTCAAATTTCTTATGTAATTTATAATAAAATTGTCAAAACATTCCCTTTACCTAAAATGAACAGTTTTCGAGTAATTAATTTTTTTCGTAAAATTTTGACAGTTGCGTCTTCAACAAAAATAGGCTATAACTTCTTAGTTAGTAGGTCTATTGGTATGCGGTTTAGATTTTTGTAACCTTGAGACATTGTTTTATTTATTCCATGTCATAATGTTTCATATTTCTACTTGATAAAATCTAGGGTGAAGTTGGCAAATTTCAAACATTAATAACTTTCTTATTTCTAATGGAATGCTATGTATATTTTTGCATTATTAAATTTGCTATTCAATTACCTTTCGATTTGTATAACCATTCCCTATACCTAAAGTTGATAATAAAAAAGATAATTTTGTAATAATTTATATATCAATACACTTGAGAAATCGACTAGCGAGTTATTTTTAACGTATCCATGGATACCAATTGTGTCACCTTTTCTGTTCATTAGGTTTGTACAACCTGATGCTGATATCCGAAAATATATTGAAAAAATAGTAATTCTAAGAAGTTAATATTCAATAATTATTGTTGTTTATAAACAACATATGTTTGCAGTAGACTGATGTCAAATTGCAATGTCAAGTTTGACATTATCATTTTGGTCAGGAGGAGTACATTCGCATGATCCAACAGTTACTCCAAATTATACATCTCAATGTTATACAGAAAGAAATCAATGCTTATTAATAAAAGAATCACAAAACGTAGTTGAATCAGAATCAGAATATTTTTGATGATAAATTCTACTAGCTAGCAGAATATTTCGATTCGCTTATCCAATACAGTAAACCATATTTATCATTTTTTATCGCGTAAAATCAATTTTATTAACTGAAAAAATACTAGAAAAGATGACACAATTAGATTTTAAATAATTTTTATTATTGGTATCCATGGATACGTCAAAATAACACGCTAGACGATTTCTCAGGTGTATTGATATATAAATTATTACAAAATTGTGAAATATCTTTGTTATTATTAACTTTAATTATAGGGAATGGTAATTGAATAGCAAATTTAAAAATGCAAAAATATACATAGCATTCCATTAGGAATAAGAAAGTTATTAACGTTTGAAATTTGCCAACTTCACCCTAGATTTTATCAAGTAATAAGTTAGAAATATAAAAAATTCTGACAAGGAATGAATAAAACACTGTTTCAAGGTTGCAAAAATCCAAACCGCATACCAATAGACCTACTAACAAAGAAGTTATAGCCTATTTTTGTTGAAGACGCAACTGTCAAAATTTTACGAAAAAAATTAATAACTCGAAATCTGTTCATTTTAGGTATGAAGAATTTGATGACAATTTTATTATAAAATACATAAGAAATTCGAAAATCAAAAAATATACAGGGTATTGCATTTGAAATAACAAAGTTGATATCACTTCCGGCAAAACCGGAAGTGAAATTTTCTTCAAAATAATTTTGGAAGATAGACTTAGTCGGACCATATTTGCTCTGAAAATTTCATATCGATATCTTCAATGACAAAAAAGTTATGGACCGATTACGTAGCTCTGGATCACCCTGTATATATATATATATATATAATATATATATTATATATATATAAATATATATATAGTATATATATATATATATATATATATAGATATATATATATATATATATATATATATATATGTATATATATATGTATATATATATATATAAGTATATATATATATATATATATATATATATATTTAAATATATATATATATATATATAATATATATATATATATATATATATATATATATATATATTATATATATATATGTATAAATATATATATATATATATATATATATATATATATATATATATATATATATATATAATATATATATATATATATGTATATATATTATATATATATATATATATATATATATATATATATATATATAAATATAATATATCTTCAAACATCATAATTCCTCAAGACTAAAAATGTTTTGTTCGCAATTGAAAACATTTTTGAAACTTCTATATTATATATGTTTAAAGAAATAGACCTCTAGAAGTTGAAATATCATTTTAGAAATTTTTATTACCACCCAGACCTATAATGTCCCAAATAATCATAATTCTCACGTCTCTTTCGGGCGGAATAGTCCGAAATAAGTTTTTACGATAATTTAATTACGGCCGTTCACTATATTCTGTAATAAACATTAAGTAGATAAGAATTCTCCCACACCTGCTGTACAAAACAAAAAGGTTCTCGGGAAAGTTCATTTCATAGCACAGATGGCGACCGAAAATCGTTCGATCTTTTCCCTAAAATTAATTAGTCACATAAACTCATTTCTCCTCGCCATCTCCTCCAGTTTTCCGGCTGGAACTTCATTCGTGGATAGAGAAACGGAATACGAAATTTTGCGAAAACGAAACCACCAAATATGGATATTAAACGAATCTGCTTATTTATCATTTTATTCAGGGAATGAGTAAAGGATGATTGGAAATAATCCTTATTTGAATATTTCCCGAATATTTTATAATTCATCATCAGCTGTCGAATATTTTACATCTCTGAAATTAAAGTGAAAGATAAAACTGTATCCAGTATTTAGCAAATCTGAAATTGGAGTAAAACTGATGAACCGCTCTCAGGACCTGTAAAATTTCGAGAATCTATCACTAAGAATTAGTAAGTATATAGAGTAAGCGATATTTTGAATACGTGGTCTCACTCTGCCTATTCCATTTAATGAATGGGAATTTGAAAATGTAGAACCTTGGTTCCAATCTCCCTTAGCCACTAACCGTTAGTCAAATCTTTTTGAGCTTCACTATTAACTCTGATGTGGAAAAGTACACATAAAAATTTTTTGAAGATTTGACAGTTTACTAATGTAATAGGGGCCACTCGACTAAAATAATTTCAAGATGGTGGCACTTCCGGTTATACCGGAAGTAGATACCAACTTGCTTATTTTAAATTGGATACCGTATATATTAATACATTTTTAGATTCTACGCAAGATTCTAGGCAGATTTTATGAATTATGTCCTATACCTAAGTCTAAGCGTTTTTGACATATTTAGGGTTTTATGTCAAAAATGACGATTGCAAGCCCTAATATAATTATCAATTGTTCCTATACGGATTCCCGTATTACTTACTTTGGGGTGAATTCCTTATTGAAAAATACTTCATTTAATAGATTTTGTATAGTATTTGGATAACTAATCATACAGGGTGTTCGAAAAAAAAGATCTAAAATGAGATTGAGAAAACTGACAAAAATCAATTTTTTCAAATGGAAACCGCCCATTTTTCTTATTTTGTAGAATTCAGCATTTAAAAAGAAGGTAACTTAGTATAAAGTTATCTATACCTAAAATTTGAAGTTTTCGAAATATTGCCAATTTAATATTTTTATATGGCGATTCTGCATTTAATCGTTAAACAATTAGATCTAGGATAGCCACGATCGTATTTGACATTTCAAATCATCGTTATGGCACCCCGGTTAAATTATATAAACGAAGATTATTCAAACTTTATTTATGGACAATGTGATAAATTATTTCAAGAACATGTGGTACATGTGCGACCCGATATCCTCATAAACAAAAACCATCACCTAATACTGCTAAACGAATTATAGAAATCTTCAAGAATTTTGGATCCGTAAAGGTATAAGTGTACAAAAAGAAACCAGTTGTTAACAATGAAAATATTGAAATAGCAATTTTGGGATATTTTGAAGCACATCCAACAAAACCTTCAAGGCAGATAGTATTAGAATCAGGCTTATTTAAATCGTCAGTTCTAAGAATTTTACGGAAACACAAATATCATCCCTATGCTATCCATATTTTCATTAGTGCAGCATTTAAATGAAAATGATTCAGATAAGCCTTAAAAGTTTGAATTATTTTCGTTTGTATAATTTAACCGGGGTGCCATTACTATGATTTGAAATGTCAAATACGATCGTGGCTATACTAGATCTAATTGTTTAACGATTAAATGCAAAATCGCCATATAAAAATATTAAATTGGCAATATTTCGAAAACTTCAAATTTTAGGTATAGATAACTTTCTACAAAGTCGCCTTCTTTTTAAATGCTAAATACTACAAAATAAGAAAAATGGGCGGTTTCCATTCGAAAAAATTGATTTTTGTCAGTTTTCTCAATCTCATTTTAGATCTTTTTTTTCGAACACCCTGTATGATTAGTTATCCAAATACTATACAAAATATATTAAAGCAAGTCTTTTTCAATAAGGAATCTACCCCAAAGTAAGTAATACGGGAATCCTTATAGGAATAATTGATAATTATGTTAAGGCTTGCAATCGTTATTTTTGACATAAAAACCTAGATATGTCAAAAACGCTTAGACTTAGGTATAGGACATTACATAAAATCTGCCTAGAATCTTGCGTAGAATCTAAAAATGTATTAATATATACGGTATCCAATTTAAAATAAGCAAGTTGGTATCTACTTCCGGTATAACCGGAAGTGCCACCATCTTGAAAATACTTTAGTCGAGTTGCCCCTATCAACATTAGTATACTGTCAAATTTTCAAAAGTTTCCTATGTGTAGTTTTCCATATACAGATCGCGTTCTTTCCCGGTGGGACACCCTGTATATTACAATGAGTCAATAATGCATCGACATTCTCACCCACCTTGATAGGGTAAATGTAAGAAATATCAAGATAGTCATGATAAACGATGGACATCTGTTTCGTCCTCTATCGAAGTTCATCAGTGTTAGCTGTCTCCGGTTTTTCATTGTTTGTGATGACCATCTTAATATTTCTAACATTTTCTCCTATAAGGTGGGTTGGAATGTCGATACACTAGTGACTAATGTAGCCAGCACCACTAGAGGTTTAGTTTGATTTTCGAATGAATGTGGTAGTTTTACTTTATTCTGTTCACGTACGTATTTACATATATTTTTTGTTTTTATATATATATATATATATATATATATATATATATATATATATATATATATATATATATATATATATATATATATATATATATATATATATATATATATATATATATATATATATATATATATATATATATATATATATATATATATATATATATATATATATATATATAACATTGGAGACATTAACTAGCCATCGCGTAGCTACGATTTGTCACCGTTGGACTTTTTTTGTCGGGTTGTGTTGAGTATCGTTGTTACTTCAACGATTCATAAATAAATGAGGCACTAAAAAAAAACTTTTCGTCAAACAGAGCCACAAAGAACCTAAAATGGGGTGCAAAATAGGATTAAAAGGATGAACTACTACAAACTAGCCGCAGCGGCCACTTAAATGAAATTTTTATCGTTTTCTATGAATGATCAGGTGTATTAATTCAACAAACCAAGCTAGTAAGTCGAGTACTTAGCGTACGCTGGCTAGTATTTGGGAGGTCTCCGGTTGAAACCCCGGGGCCGACTGGTCTGCCATGAGTTTTTTCAGAGGTTTCCTCATGGTAATGTAAGTCACTGCTTGCAAACTTATAAGGCGAATGCTGGGCCAGTAATTATCCTCTGAACCCTACCCACACTTCCTATGTTCCATAAATATCTCGTCTCACCTATCCTCAATGCACTTGTACAATCAAGTGTATCCTCTGATCTGGCTGAAGGAGTTAATCCCAAACTCAAGCTGCCCGCCTCCCTGACACATTGACATGACTTGAGGGAGGAATGAAACACGTTTCCTTTTTTTCTTCAACAGAGCAATAATCATTTAAAAATACTCTAGGACGTAGGTTGTATAGCTATTTCGAAAAGAAACCATTACAGGGCACAAAGTTATATGTATTCTCTTATAGAAGTGAAAGGTAGTTATTTACAGGATGTAGAACTTTAATTAAAATAAAACATTTCATCATGCCATTTTCATGCCTCACAGTGAAGCACTCTCCGTCTTCACTTTATTGTTCCCCAATTTCTTAGCCATCTGTTGAAAACTTCTTAATGCGATGAGTTTGACTGTAGTTGAAATTGATTCAGCGTCCAAGTCAAGTGAAAACTTCTATTACTCGAAATTAACTGATTCTCTCACTGAGCAGCTAGAGACAGTTGTGACTTATTTCTTCACTGTTGACGGATAACACAGATAGGGACTTTGAAATGCCAAGGAAGTTTCGTGGAAGATTGCTGAACGTAGTTTCTGAAAGAACACTTCAAAATTCATTTCACATAAATGTGTGAATTCTTTTTGGAATAGACGTTTTCAAGTGACTATTTGAAACTGAAAGCCAAATTAGTGAAATGAAATTTTTGTGTTCTGTAAGTCAGAAATTGAAGTAATTTTTTCGTATTTTTCAATATTTAGATATATGCTGGAATCTTTTATTTGATAAGCAACGAAATATTCTATTTTGTTCTTCCAAGGCAAGCCATAAAAACTAAATATTTCGTATTAGTTGAACAATAATTTATTAATACATGCAACAATTATATAATATCTCCAACAAGATCATATAAATACTACCATAAATTGATATTTTCTTGAATAAATATATAATATATGTATATATATACAGTGCTTTCATGATGAAAGGAACAAATTCATTAAAAAATTAGGTTTCTATTTCATGTTAAAATCCTCGGACAGGTCGATTAGTATTTTTATTTGGGCAATTTTCGCAATAAAAATTTTGTATACAGGGTGTCTCATTCAAGAGTTATGGCTTTGTCATTAGTTTTTTTAAAGGTAATACCCTGTAGATTATTTCACTTTACAATTCTACGATAAATTCTTATCACTTTTTGTGAACATACCATATGCCTCAACTTGATGCATTCCCAGATTATAACGGAGATAGTGGAGCACCTGGAGATTTAAAATGTGGATTAAAAGTACAAAAAAAAATTTAGGTAAACATTGTCATTAAATCTGAAGAATGAAATTTCACATGTACCATCTGAATTCATTCACTGGTGCTGTATAGTCCGCAGTTTTCACGTTTTTAACGCTCCAGGCACTACACTACTTCATTGTTTAAGAAAATGCAATTACTTGAGAGAGAACGTATTGAAGTACTTATGATGGTTGGTTTTGGAGATAGGGTGCGTTCACAAGAAGAAGTCTGCAATCTATTCAATGAAAATCATCCTGATCGTCCGCCAATTACTAGATCGACAGTCAGCAAAATAGAATCAAAATACAAGAGAGAAGGACACGTTAGAGATTTACCTAAAGGAAGACCACCGAGAGTATCTGAAGAAACAGTGCTGAACGTTCTACTAGAAACCCAAGATAACCCTCATACATCCATTACTACAATTTCCAATAATTTCAATTTATCTGTAGGGTCCGTGCATAAAATACTTAAGGTAAATAAGTATCATCCCTATAAAATTAAGCTGGTACATGAATTATTAGAAGACGATTTTGACCGCAGAGTACAGTTTTGTGAGCAGATTCTTGAAATTCATAATCAACATCTAAATTTCATTACAAACATAATTTTTTCTGATGAAGCCACCTTTACTTTAAATGGCCACGTCAACAGACAAAACTGTAGGTATTGGGCGACCGAGAATCCTCATTGGATGCAAGAATGCCACACACAGCGGCCTCAAAAAATTAATACATGGGCAGCGATTGTTCGAAATCGTATAGTTGGTCCCTATTTTTTTGAAGGAACACTAAACGGAGAGGACTACTTGAACTTTCTCCAGTTCGAACTCATTCCGGCTTTAGCTGTTTTGTTTCCTAACCCACAAGATCCTGACATACCTAATAACGAGATATGGTTTCAACAAGATTCAATCGCTGTTCGACAATTTCTTGATGCAACTTTTCCCAACAGATGGATAGGACGGAGAGGTCCGATTGAGTGGCCGCCAAGATCACCGGACATAACCCCATTGGATTTTTTCTTATGGGGTTATTTGAAGTCTAAAGTTTATTTGAATAGACCAAATAATATTGATGATCTAAAAGAGAGAATCAGGCAGGAAATAAGACTTATCAGTCCAGAAGTAATTGAAAATGTGCAACGGGAAACATTGAATCGACTTCAAAAATGTCTCGAAGTAAACGGACAACAAATTGAACATATGTAAAAATTAAATTAGTAATTACATTTGTGTGTTTTCATATCGTACCTCTCATTACCCACTATCTCCGTTTCTGGCAATCCATCGAGTTGAGGCATATGGTATGTTCACAAAAAGTGATAAGAATTTATCGTAGAATTGTAAAGTGAAATAATATACAGGGTATTACCTTTAAAAAAACTAATGACAAAGCCATAGCTCTTGAATGAGACACCCTGTAGACAAAATTTTCATTGCGAAAAATGCCCAAATAAAAATACTAATCGACCTGTCCGAGGATTTTAACATGAAATAGAAACCTAATTTTTTAATGAATTTGTTCCTTTCATCATGAAAGCACTGTATATATATATATATATATCTATATATATTATATATATATATATATATATATATTATATATATATATATATATATATATATATATATATATATATATATGTATAAATATTATTTTTGATTTTCTCTAATTCAAATTGTACTTTCACCGCTTTTTTTCGATACACTGTACAATCATCAGCAACGAAGAAATAAAGTAAATGTACAAATCAAATATATATTTCACTTGATACGATTTTCACCAAGTATCGTTTGCTTTAATACAAAAATCAAGATGTAATTTATTTTTTATTCAGGTGATTATCGACGCATTAATTTTTATAGTGACCAATCTATCAACTTGATAGTACGATTTGAAATTATATTGAATATATTATGTCAAGAAAATAATTTTTTTTCACTAATTATAAAAATGCTGAGACAAACTTTTAAACAAAAGATAAATGGATGATCCAGCTATAACGATTCTCTCATCAAATTAATTCCCTTCTCATTTATCTTAGTGGAGTTAAATTTGAAAACAAATGAGATTGTTAAGCAAAAAATGCCGAGGCAAATTAAACACAATCTATTCAATCCTGTTTCTCTCAGGCGAAACCCCAAAAATTTATCGGAGACCCTCTTCAGCTTGAGCCCAATCTTAAATATTTCCCCCTTCGTAGCGAGAAGTCCTAGGAAATATCGATTCACCAAATTTCACGAGAATAATACTCAGAGGACCGGATTCAGAACGGACTATAAAAATATATATGAGATAATGCCAGTACGAAGTATTATTAGATAAAGGGTATATCTTAATGATATCAGCTTCAACGAGAGAATAGAGTTCTATTCAGAAAAATTAGCTAATGAAATCTCAAAACTTTCAAAAAAACTTCATGTGTCAAAAAATATAGCAGATCTTACGAACAGATTATTTATTTATTTTTCAATATGGCGTTACACCTCACCACGACCTTGAGGTCTATTCTGCCTCATCAGAGCCATTCTAACTATTGCTCTATCTACAGCTCACCTCTTAGTTCCAGAGTACTCATGAACTACAATACCTGGGAGGGCTTCAAGGAGGTTACCTCCTCATTCATACAAGTTTTTTGTCCAGAGGATTCATTTCGTTGGGTTTAAATGGTGTGGCCTTTTGTAACCAGGTGAACAGGACTTTCTTCCTCTTCCCTACAAAAGTAACAGTCTTCAGTTTCTGGTAAACCTGTTCTCATCAGATGCTTCCTGAAGCGACAGTGTTCTGTAAGAAAACCAGTGAGAAGGTGTAGTTCATTCTTACTGAGATCCAGATACCTTTTGGATCTTACAGTTGTAATGTTCCGAAGGAACTTTTAGGAGTAATCCATCCCTGGAAGATTCCCCTGAGTGTTAAATGGCGTTCATGCTGTGTATTGGCCTCTTTGTTTCCTTTGATTTCCGAGTGACCGACAAACAGAATGTATTAAAACTATAGTTTCAACTTCTCAATGAATATTGATTCTAGTTGTAAACATTTATGATAATATCTTGCAAGTGCAGCCCAAGATGAACTGAACGCCCCAATATTCGTGCTACTATTTATTCCATCGTGTCTGGACCTCAGGTTGTGTTGTCACCTCATTGGCTCACTGATGATGGGAGTGGGGGATATTTGTTATTGCAGTTGGACCTCGTAAGCATTCTTGTAGTCTTATGGCCCACTACGCATTGGCTCACTGATGGTGAGAGTGGGGGATATTTGTTATTGCATTTTGATCTCGTAAGCATTCTTGTAGTCTTATGGCCCACTACCCATTGGCTCACTGATGGTGAGAGAGGGAGATATTTTTTATTGCAATTGGACCTCGTAAGCATTCTTGTAGTCTTATGGCCCACTACGTATTGGCTCACTGATGGTGAGAGTGGAGGATATTTGTTATATTGCAATTCGATCTCGTAAGAATTCTTGTAGTCTTATGACCCACTACGCATTGGCTCAGTGATGGTGAGAGTGGGGGATATTTTTTATTGCCATTGAACCTCCTGAATGCTTAGGAGGTTGGACCTCGTAAGCATTCTTGTAGTCTTATGGCCCACTACGCATTGGCTCACTGATGGTGAGAGTGGCGGATATTTGTTATTGTAATTGGACCTTGTGAGCATTCTTGTAGTCTTATGGCCCACTACACATTGGCTCACTGATGGTGAGAGTGGGGGTATCTGTTATTGCAATTGAAACTCGTAAGCTTTCTTGTAGTCCTATGGCCCACTAAGCATTGGCTCACTGATGGTGAGAGTGGGGAGTATCTGTTATTGCAATTAGAACTCGTAAGCATTCTTGTAGTCCTATGACCCACTACGCATTGGCTCACTGATTGTGAGAGTGGGGGTATCTGTTATTGCAATTAGAACTCTTAAGCATTCTTGTAGTCTTATGGCCCACTACGCACATTCCACCTTGCACTTTGCAAATCAATTTGTTGAAAATGTTCAATGTTTAATGTGATTATGCAATATTCATGGTGTCTTTTGTTTTCTGTATGTATTGATTTAATGCTGTTGGAATGTATTCAGTATGTTCATGTTAATATATACTGTATGAGGTTCTTGTTAGTTCATGAATCTATTTGTTACCCATCCGTCTTCAATCTTTACTATTTATAAAATTACTAGTTACACGCGCGTGGAATTCAATTCTTTTAGCTATTTGTTAGCTAATATACATTTGTGCAGTGTGTGTTCGTGCGACATGGCTGCCTATCTAGTGGACGTAAGCACCTTATCTCTCGCCCTCCTTGCATCCCGCTGATACCAAAGCATATTTTATTTTGTCTCTACAGAAACATGATCGTAAAATCATAACTATTCGTCTAATCAAAGTAATTATCATCTGATTTGCAAAATTCTATCTCCAATATTTAGATTGTACTTTTGGGCTACTTCGTGGCGATTAAATTTGCAATTAAAAGGGTCGAAAAAACGGTCGGGCGAATGTGTTTTCCACGAACGCTGCCTCAATGGTAAGATATATTTAAATATTTTCTATAGAAAAGTTTTTGAACTTGAAAAGGTCTTTATGTGGAGGTTAGTAAATAAAAAAACGCATTCTCCAATCATTTTTTCATCAACTCTTGTTGTAAAGTTGCTCCCAACAAATTTTCCTCTTATTTTAATATGTAATATATCCTGTTTCCACCTTAAACGTCCATTCTTAATTTTGATAGTTTTGACTACTTCGTCCTACATCCAAACTTCTTGATAAAAAATAATGGATAATATTATAATACTCATCTTATATAATTTACAAGAAGAAGTTTATTTATTCAAAACATTTTGATCGTATTGAGTTGAATCATAATCCACCCCTGTTTTTCATCTCCTCTCCTTCCTACTTGAAATAATTCATCAGATCAAGCGTGTCTGAATTAAACGTCGCTTTTCACAACGAAAAGCCCCGCGAGCCGTGGTTTTGCGTGGGCCACGCAATGGCTCTTTTGCAACCTTTGCACCAAAGTGAAACAAGGGCTGAAAAGGCATGATATAGTGGGCTCCGGAATATTCGTTATCAAAGAGTGCCCTTTTGTGTGGAATATTAGTTCGGAACAAATTCGGTATTTGAACAGATAATTTCAGCATTCGCATGTCCTTACAATGATGAAGTGCTGGAACATGGAAATTCGCATAACTGGCATATGATCATAAAAAAAAAATTCGATATTGAAAGTAGTTTCATTACAAGGACCTTTCAGAAACCTCTATCTCTCTCTCTCTCTCTCTCTGTCTTTATATATATATATATATATATATATATATATATATATATATATAATATATATTATATATATATATATAATTATTTATTCGAATTATTGTTGCCTGTGAACTATTTCTAATCTCTTGATAATTATTAGCAATAACAGGCTTGTGGCGAAACGTCAACTTTTTAATAAAATCGAGTTTTTTAAGATTCAACAGAGCCTGTTATTGCTAATAATTATCAAGAGATTATATATATATATATATTATATATATATAATATATATATAGTATATATATTATATATATATATATATATATATATATATAGTTATATATATATATATATATATATAAATAGTTATGTATATATATATATATATATATATATAAATTATGAGTCACTTGTTTGTCCGCGATGGACTCCTAAACTACTTAACCGATTTTAATCAAATTTGCACACCGCGTGCAGTTTGATTCAACTTGAAAGAAAGGATAGCATCTTAATTTACAGTCGAAATATTATTTTATTGCAAATTATTTGTTCATTATTTCTGTTAGTTCGACGAGATACTTATAGATGGCGGTATAAGGTAGTTAGTTGAATGGATTGATTATCCAAGTATCCAACAGATATTGAAATTACTAACGCTTTACGTGTTGCTGAGGCCAAAGTATAAGTTACATTTATATTATAGTAAATGCAATGTGAAGTTATTTTAATTTTTTTCAATTTTAGGTGCTTTATTGTTTAGAACTGTCTTATAAAAATAAATATATGTAAGTATTATCATATCACATAGTTATATTCCGGCAAACGTTGTGCTGACATATACTTTATTCAAACAACGTTTGCCGGGTCAGATAGATTGATAGATAGATATGAAGGTAGATATATATTGATAGATAAAATGTTAGATAGATAGATAGATAGATAGATAGATAGATAGATAGATTGCCGGATCTGCTAGTATATATATATATATATATATATATATATATATATATATATATATATATATATATATATATATATATATATATATATATATATATATATATATATAATCTCTTGAAAATTATTAGCAATAACAGGCTTGTTGAATCTTAAAAAACTCGATTTTATTAAAAAGTTGACGTTTCGCCACGACATTCGTGGCTTTATCCTCACCGAATATAATAATATAATACTAATAATTTTCAAGAGATTAGAAATAGTTCACAGGCAACAACAATTCGAATAAATAATTATTTATATATATATATATATATATATATATATATATATATATATATATATATATATATATATATATATATATATATAAAGGATGCTATCGTAAATTCTAATTGAATATGATTATGATTACATTTCAAATTTTACTAACTGCGATCTACCTTTGGCTAATGGGTGAACACTACTGGCGATATTGTTCTCTAAAAATTTATTTTTTAAGCATCCCAGGTCCTTTGCATTTATTACAAAAATTAACTATTATCGATGCAGTTTTTTCGAAAATCTTAGATAAAAATGAATCGTTAATATATGTGTCTTACTTAAGTTACCATAGTTCAATCATTACTGAGATTAAAAGTACTGATTAAGTTCTAATATTTAGTTCATATTTCCATCAATATGTAGTATGTCCGTGAGTATATCATGGAATTCTGATACTTATGGTAATCACTTTACTGTAGGGTTAATAAAGTGGTATAAGCAACCACGCGGACGAAAATGTTTCAGTTCATCATGCGGCCATCTAACTGTAATAGAAAGTGAAAAGACGAAATGAAATAAACTCCATATTCCTTGAAATAGAACGACATAATGAGGGGTAAAATAATACGGATTTCTCTGGGGTGCACGTCAGAAACGTGACGAACCTCAGAAAGTCACGGCAATTTTCCTCGTAGAAAGTTGTCTTGGTCGTTTTATGATCCGGTGGGATTAGAACATTAAATTCAGCGGAAATGGGCGAGATAATGGATACCGTAAATTATTCTTCTCGTAGGGGTTAGCCTATTTGAATAAGGAGTAATCTGGAATGTATTATGTATACTCTATTTAGGTGCAGCTCACTTACGAGGCAGTGAGCAGGGTGTGGGCAGCGCGAGTATGTGAACGGGTCGCTAGATCTGCCGATGACCATGCTCTTGCATGGTCAACGCGCTGGCGGAAGTCAAAGGATAAGCAGCATGAGTTTAAGCAACTGATGTTTAAATGCTGCAGTTGAATTTAGGGATTTATTTTCTGAATTAATTCAAAGTACAAGATTATTAACAGAGTATGAAACGGAAGTGAGTGAGGAAACTCTCCGTGAGATGTAAAGATCTCTTTAAATTTCAATGATGGAAACAATAATTATAAGAATAATAATAATAAGAATAATTTTATTTTGCTTTCAGACATATGTTTATAGAAAAGGGTTTCAAAGCTGCATAAAGAAAAATTAACAATATTATTTTTTCTGAAATGAATAGATAACCAATTAACTTTCTTTTTCTATTCATTGATAACGAATGATCTGAACTTCAAAGCTCCGATTATAAAGTAGTATAGTTAGTCCATGTGTTTTTGAGACTTTATCGTTAGTATTTCTTCTACTTCTTCTATTTCAATATTTGGTTTGATGTACACGTTTCTTAAGTATTTGTAGAAAAGCACTCGAATATAAAATGATGCAGAGTCTCCTTTTCTTGTTTGCTGCAGATAGTACAGGTGACATCGCAATCAATCTTGTATGAATTTCTGTTGACATAAATACGTATGTTTGTTCTGGATAGTCTGACCTGGCTGATGACTCGAAGTTTTCTTATTGAAGTCCTGAGGTGCATCCCCTTCAGGTAGTTCACTTATGCTCCTGTAGTATGGTAAATATTCCGAGTTGATTGCATTTTCTATGTTTTTACTGAGTTCGTTGTTGTTCGATTTTTTCACTACGTCGTCTATCCACCTCTTTGGTATACAGTTTTGAGTAACTAGATATAATTTCTTCTCCCAACGGCGCCAGTAGTTGTTGAAGTTGGCTGATCCAGTTGAATTCTATTATATTGGTATTAGTATTTTGATTGTTAACTTTATAAAGAAATAAAAAACTAACTTTTCACAGGTTGAAATAAAAATCTATTGAGTAAACGCGTTTCGTCATAACATTGACTTCATCTCGTACTAAGTAGTTAGTACGAGATGAAGTCAATGTTAACTTAGTACGAGATGAAGTCAATGTTATGACGAAAAGCTTCTACTCAATAAATTTTTATTTCAACCTGTGAAAAGTTAGTTTTTTATTTCTTTATAAAGTTATGAATATGAACTTTCACCAAGTAAATGCCAATTCCATTCAATATTATGATTGTCTATTAATGCTTCAAGGCATACCTTAGGTAATCTTGTGTCATTTTGACAATGATGGAAACAATTCTACCTTATAGTTTGAGATCCAAAATAAGAGAAGAAATAAACAATTTTCTCCTACTGACAAGTTTTTTCTACGGCATTTCTTTTCAATACATTAGTGTAGTTTTGGAAATTGAAAAAACAAAGCGCTGTTGATGCGTAAATTTTGATATACATTTCTGGAGAATTCACCGATGTAAAGGACTATGTCAACAGTGACTTTCTTCCAAACTGCTTAGGAATTATTGGGGATAGGGCAGCAGACAGCGCGGAGAGCAGCGGTAGTGGCTGCATTTAATGGAATATCAGACTTCGCGACAAACATATGTTACCCAGAAGTTGACATATGACTTACGACTGAATTTTGATTTAGTTTAAAATAATAAAAAATACATACTAGAGTTGCATCATAATATTCTTTTACTCGATGTGTATGCTAATATATATTGAAAGTGAAATAATAGAACACGCCTATTTGAGATTCATACTAACAATGAGAGAAATGTTGTGGTGGCTTCCTCATATATTAACTATAAATTAAGAGAATCCACGAATCACTCAAAAATGTGTGAGGTAAGCATGCTGCTTCGAGTTATGCGGGGAAGCGAATTCTAAGTACTTGTAAATACAAGTAGGTAATAATAATAATAATGATAATAATAATAAAGGACTTTATTAAGCAGAAATAGATAAATTAACATTGCGTTGTTACCCAATACTCTAGGCGAGTTTCAGTTCAGCTAGAAAAAGCTACATCCAATGTATCAATTCTCCGGCTGTCTGTTCAGCTAACCTAGGAAGTTTCACTTACTATCTAAACCTCAACTAAACTAAACTATACTATTATCCAACAAGGTGAATGGGAAATAATATACAAAACCTAATATACAAAAATGAAGAATGACTGAAGTACAAAGACAACGTGAATAATGCGGCGTTGAAAAGAAAAAACTATATGTAAAAAAAAATAGAAAAATGATGCTCTACACATGGGGCTAGACTAGGTTCTACTCAGCGTATCGAATAGATGTCTTCTAAGTCTCCCTGTGGACCAGTTTAAACATGACGCGTATTTATTGATGGAGCTTGCTATACTGAATGAAAATGATCGCTCGAAAAACTTTGACGTAAGCTTAGGGATAACAAGTATATTTTTTCGTCTTAAATTCAGATTATGGACACCGTTCTGAAAGTTATTTTATTATAAAGATATGGTGGAGTCTTTAATCTCCATTAATCCAGTTTAATGAATGTACCTTCTCCATTGCATACAGAGACAGCCCGTCTCCCCAGTTTTGTGACTGATTCTCTGATACTTCCTCGCCCCATGTATCAGCCGAAGGCAAGAATTTTGCATTCTCTGAATCCTTTCACTATCTGCAACTGTTAAACAAGAATTGTAAAGACTGTCGCAATAATTGAAGTGTGCCAAGACTAAGGACTCACACAGGAGTATTTTTAAAGGTCCTGTGAAACAATGCCTGTTTTGATATATAACCTTTAAATTTATGAAAGCTCTCTGAAGACATTTATTAATATGAGTCGTGAATCTTAAGTCTTCATCTATATACAAGCCAAGATTTTTTATTACATGTTTGAATTCTATGATATTATCTTCAAGCTTAATTTGATGTGAAAAGCAGGTTTTGAAAACTGCCCTACCTTTTCTGCTTCCAAAAATATTTCCCACCGTCTTTCCGCTATTGAGCTTCAAACAATGTTTGAAGCTCAATAGTGTATTCTTGATAAAAATTTAATGCCGTATAGAATCTACGGCATTAAATCTTATGGTTTTTTTTGTTCATTGAGCATTGCTCCATGATATTTATGTTTGAGGTCATATCATTTTCCTAGTACTTAAGATTTGAGAGGGCATCCATTAATCACGTAGGAAAATATCTCGACCCTCTCTCCTTCTTGGTTAACCATTTCCGGCCCAAATTATTTTTTTGTGGAAAAAATATTATGTATGGTTTGATAATGGTTTATTAGAGATACTCTAAGAAAATGAAACAAATTTAAAGATAAAAAACACAAGGATTATCCTGCAGGATGTGGTCACTCCACATAACCAGTAGGAACATATAACCAAACAATATAACCTATATTGCGTAATATAACATGAAACAGTTTTTGTCATGTTTCAAACACAATTCTACTTTGCACGCTGAACATTTCTCACAAATCGTACAAGTCATCTGCAGGAAGATTTTCTAAATATTCAGTTACTGGCTTCGCAACCCTCCCGGATTGTCCGGATGACTCCGGTAATAATGGTCAACCTCCCGACTTCCCGGGGTGACTAAATTCCTCAGTTTTTTTAAAATTATACGCAACCGCGCTCTACTAATTAAACTTCGATTTTTAATGATTATGATTTTGTGGTGAAAAACTGTCAAATATTAGAAGCAGAGTATATATAAATTAAAAATAAATAAATGATTGACATTTTCTTTACCCCCCTCCCTACTAAACTACTTAAAAAATCTCCCGGGTTGGTCCTTTCGAAAATTGGCAAGCCTATTCAGTAGGTAGGTACTCCAAACTTGCTTCCTCAGAACTAAAATAAGATAACACGATTACGTAAGTGCCCTTTGGCCACTTCAGGAGACCCCAACAAAATTAGTAATTTCGAAAGAAAGGAAACATTTACGTTCAATATATTCATGAAAATGCATAAGTAAGATATAAGTAAATAACTTTGGAGGCATTTTTTCACCATTCATAAATAAAAATAACAAATTCACACAGTTTCAGCAGATCCTCTAAGTAGTGTCCAACTATAGCAAACAAATGCACGTTATACGCGCTTCGACTTATTTCGGTCTGTCTTCGATGAACACGTCAAATTTTGCTGTTAGACAACCCACAAAACACACTGGTATACTGAAATAGCCAACGAGCAGTTTTACTCATGACTAACAAACTGTGGTCTTCCTAGCTAACCATTTGCCCTGAAAGGGTTAAGGATAGTTGTCGGGAGATGTTTCTCGATCCCTTCCCCTAATCCTACGAGATTAGGTGAGGTTTGGCTCTACCCCTATCTCCCTAAACGCCTCACATAATTAATGAATGACCCTAAACATTTATTAATTAGGTGATATTACGAATTCTGAATTAAAAGAATGATTTTTATATAATAAATGATAAGCAAAATTCAGCTGTGATTTTGAGAATTTTTTCTTATCTTCAATTCAAATTCAAAAATTGCAGTAAGTTCTACAGGTACAAATTTACAGCATTTGAATTTATTTTGAATCCTGATTTGAAATATTTTTTTATTATGCTATCAGCGAAACTGAATTTTTCGAGGTTTGCACGCATAAATGTGAATAAATGAACAGAATATCAAAAAAATTATTAGAAAATTAGAATTTAATCGAACAATTTCACGGTTGAATAACCACATACGTTTCGATGCTATGATATTCCCATTAATCCTTAAAGCGGTGAGTATTAAAAATACCGAAATTTTCACCACACATGATTTGAAATCTCATCAATATTGTCTATCAACCAAGTCTAGTGACAATCCAAAATGTTCAGTTATATCTGTGAATCTTTCAGACGAAAGTTTATAGTATATTAATACACATTGCTGCCATCTGTCGGTTATATCCCGACCACTACCTTTGTTTATTTATATATATATATATATATATATATATATATATATATATATATATATATATATATATATATATGTATCGTGAAGCGGTCAGTGTTGATTGAAATCTCAATTATTCTCGATATTTCGCCATTTATTTTATGGCTTCTTCAGGAGAAGCTACAAAGTATAATGTTACGATGAAATATATATAAAGAGATTTTTTTCTATTACTTACAGAGATTATAACCACACACACACATATTAAAATAATAAAAAATGAAAATAATAAACATCCACTATAACAGATGAGAACAGAAAGACGAATGACCCCGTACGAAACAGCAAGGAGTATCTAGAATATTACAGTAAATGCCACTAAGTTGATTTGTATCCGTTTTATAGTTTAGTGCATTTTGTGTTTTTACAATATGGTACATTTCAAGAAAAATACGATTTTTGTAATTATGATTTTCGTCTAGAATCTTTACGTCTTCGAATTTAAACTGATGTCCTGTTTTCAAATGATGATCTGTAAGAGCACATGATCCTTTTTTCATCTTGCAATCACTTCTGTGTTGCGTAATTTTTTGTGTCAACCATTGACCAGTTTGACCTATATAGCATCCATTGCAGTTGCAGCAGTCTATTTTATAGATGACATCACTTTTAAATAGCGGTGGAGTGACGTCTTTCAACTTTGAAAAGAGTTTTTTATTGGTCAAGGTATTATGTTTCACTATGCTGATGTCTTTGTACTGTTTAAAAAGTGCGATAATTTTGTTTGTTAATCCATCTATATTCGTCAATTTAACGTATTTTTTGCTGGTGGGGTTGTCACTTGGTGGTTTATCGTAGTAAGTGACAACCCCACCAGCAAACAAATACAAATCAACTTAGTGGCATTTACTGTAATATTCTAGATAAAGTTTAACTCTTTGCTGTTTTCGTACGGGGTCATTCGTTTTTCTGTTCTCATCTGTGATAGTCGATGTTTATTATTTTCATTTTTTATTATTTTAATATGTGTGTGTGTGTGTGTGTTAATAATCTCTGTAAGTAATGGAAGAAAATCTCTTTATATATTTTTCATTGTAACATTATACTTTGTAGCTTCTCCTGAAGAAGCCATAAAATAAATGGCGAAATATCGAGAATAATTGAGATTTCAATCAACACTGACCGCTTCCCGATACAATTGCTTGAATGTTGATTTGTTACGGTCGAGAATATATCCACTATCATATATATATATATATATATAGATATATATATATATATAATATATATATATATATAGTATATATTTATTATGATATATATAGTATATATAATATATATATATAATGTTTGTAGATTGTCCATGATTTGGGTAGTAAGATGAATTTAACAAAATGAAACTATTTTGTCTTCAAATTCCCAAAATTATATTAATTAACGTACAACCGGTTTCCGTTTGTTTCAGAACAACATCTTCAGCGTACACATATAAATTTTTACACTAATGAGAGATATGTCCTAAAATACAAAGAATCCGGAGGCTATTACGTAAAAACTTGAAAGGCATAATTTGTTTCTCGGTATGTGAGAAAAATTTTAAATTTGTTTCGTCTTTTCGTCCTCATCAATGTTGACTGAATTACAATTTTTGGATTGCTTGTTGTATTTTAGACTAGTCTCTCATTAGTTGAGAAAATTATATTGTACCTGAAGATGTTGTTCTGAAACAACGAAACCGGTTGTACTTAATTTAATATAATTTTTTGGGAAATTTGAAGACAAAATAGTTTTCATTGTTAAATTCATATATATTATATATATAGTATTATATATATATATATATATATATATATATATATATATATATATATATATATATATATATATATATATATATATATATATATATATATATATATATATATATATATATACATATATATGCATGTATATATACACAGGGTGTCCGTAAATAACACGCCAGAGTGACACTAGAGGTAGATTGGACAATCAGATAACATCAACATGATTTTAGTAAAAGTTTTCTGGTTTTCGAGATATTGCCACTCTTATGTTTTTTTCAAGAATCTATACTTTTTGGTCATTTTCTGGCCAGTGTTGAATACAAATAACTTCTAACTTATGGTATTATTTTCTTGTGCTATCATCAATAGTTGGTTGGGATAATCGACCCATCATTTCATTAAAAACTAGCTCGCTAACCTCAAAAGAAATTAATTTGCTTCAATTTAATTTAAATCCGAAAACCTTGAGTAAAGTTTGACTTTGAAAAAATATTGTACCGGACTGAATCAGCAAATGATCTTTAAAACTAGCCAATTTGATGCTCTTTCGAAAATGGTATATCATTTTTGTGATTTTTTCAAAAAGTCAAAAAATTCCATTTTTGTCAATGGAGTCTTGCTACTTGCGAAATACTTCAAATAAAAAATAATACTTAATAAAAGGTGCAGGTGTCTTTTGTCCATCATAGAGGTAATGATGGATACCAGATCATGTTGACGTTTATTAGTTGCTAATGTCAGTTTATTTATTTATTTGTTACATATTGTATGTCGTGAAAAGAAATGTTTTTGTTTGTGTTTGAATTAATGTTTTGAAAAAGGCTTGGAAACTAGCGCCTAAACGTAGACAAAATTGGAAGTAAATTTTGAATAATTTCTAAGTGAACATCAGTAAACCCTAATACCCACTAACACTTCATCTATGCATATATATATATATATATATATATATATATATATATATATATATATATATATATATATATATATATATATATATAATATATTTAAGACAACCATATCATAAGTCGTTTAACTGGGTTATCCTTTGTCTGAAAATCATCGGTAACTTATAAAGCAGAAATAAATGCCTTCAGAAATACAACTATTCTGCTTTGAAGTATATTATCCCTGTTATCTCTTTTGATCGTCTTCCAACAATGAATGAACGTAAGGATCGAATATCGTCCTTTTTTATTCATTGAATAATTGACGGAATAACTCCCATCGCTAACTTTTCAATTTGGTCTATTGAATTTGTCGGCAGAATGGTTTTCTGAGCTTAAAGCGGCCTCGAAAATAGATCTTCATTCTGAATGGTGCTTGCTCCTTCAGGGATCATTTCACCCTTACCTAAGATGAACCGAGTTGACGTTCCAAGATAAAGAGTAATTTCGTTTTTTCGACTCGGTTCACGTCTGGTCTGGACCGAATGAACCCCGAAATAAGTTAAAACTACACGAGAGAAAAGGAATGAAATACTGAGCCGCTGTTTGCTTGAGATGCTGATATTTCATTAGCAGACGGTTATTCTCGTAGTCTGATTTTTTCAATATCATTTTCCATGCAATTTTCTTTGCAGTGAGAAATACGACTTTGATAAAATTACCTGCCTATAATATATGCTGAAATGTGCACTGAAGTCCTTTGAATATGTTTTGCAAATTACTGAAATGCTATAATCGATTCATGTAAAATAAAAATACGGGTACCCTACTGCGTAGCACTAGGAATGATAAAACCCCTCGGCGCATGTGCAATCGTGCAAGTCGTAATGCCTACTTAAAAAACGCTATAATTTTTTTGAAAACACTTTTCTTATGGAATCATATGTGTTTTATCGATATCCGTTGGAATTTTTAAAATCGGACCAGCTACTTACTTTTTGTCGTGAGACTAAAAAAGAGGTAATAAAAAATCTGAACAACACTATAATTTTTTTATTCTTCGTGGTGAAAAATTTTTGAAAACACTTTTCTTATTGAATCATATGTGTTTTATCGACATCCGTCAGAATTGTTAAAATCGGTCCAGATTCCAACATTTTGTCGTGAGACTGAAAAAGAGGTAAAAAAATCTAAAAGACGCTATAATTTTTTATTCTTCGTGGGAAAAATGTTTGAAAACACTTTTCTTATGAAATCATATGTGTTTTATCGATATCCGTTGGAATTTTTAAAATCGGACCAGCTACTAACTTTTTGTCGTGATACTATATCATGTCTATGGCCAAAAAAATCTAAAAAATGCTATAATTTTCTGTTATTGCTAATGATTATCAAAAAGTTAAAAATAGTTCACAGGCAACAACAATTCAAATAAATAATTATATATGTATATATATATATATATATATATATATGTATATATATATATATATATACATATATATATATATATATATATATATATATATATATATATATTATATATATATATATATATATATATATATCTATATATATTATGTATATATATATATATATTACATATATATATATATATATATATATAAATATATATATATATATATATATATATATATATATATATATATATATATATATATATATATATGTAAGTTTCTCGTTATAGCTGCATCCATACTGGTATTGTATGTTGTTTTAGATTTAGCAGGATCATTATTGAATATTAAATAACATAAATCGAAATGAAATTGGAACGATAGCTGTTGGGCTTTTATCTAAAAAGTTGATGTTGAAATCGCTACTTCGTTGTAGCGATTTTTTAAAAATGTAAAAAACTTTGTTTCTTTTAATAATTCATTCAGATCCCTGATTATCAATTTACGAAAAGAAAGTAGATTATTTGTAAAAATTATTAACAACTCTCCACTGCTAAATCATACGTAATCTATAAAAAGAGACTGATATTATAATCATAACTTTATATTCATATAGAGTATCTTACCAAAATTTACAAACACTGGTACTCACCTGACTGCATCATCGCTATCCTCAACTTCTGCTGAATAACTTTCAAAATTCTTTCTTGATTAAATACCGAAAATACGTATATACTACTAATACAACTGACGCTCACGCTAAGCAGCTCTGTCGTGTCAGTCATATCGAACACAGACCTGTCTTCCATTTGCCAAGTGCCTGTAGTGGGAAAAAATTTTTGAAAACACTTTTCTTATGAAATAATATGTGTTTTATCGATATCCGTTGGAATTTTTAGAATCGGCCCAGATCCCAGAACCCCCCTTTAGTTTCGCCTCGGGGTAAAAACATAAGAATTTGTTTTTATTCCCCAATACAAAGAGCTGCCGAGCTAGCATATGGATGACAATTAATAGCGCCCTGCGCCGAAGATATTGGGTATCAACGGAATTCTTAATTTTTGGTCTGAACAGTGAATTGATGGTTCCTTACATCTTTAGCGGAGGGCGCCATGGGTTATTATTTATATAGTAATTCGGTCGCGATTTGTATTTGGGAAAAAATTAGAAATACGTTCATTCACTCCGAGTCAAATAAGCTGCATTAATGAGATTTAATAAGATCAAAACAGCTGTATGCTGATCTTGAGTTGGGGTGACGTTTTTTATAACTCACTGTTGCATTGTTAATGCATATACTAGGGATGGCGATCTGAGATCGATTAATCGAAGAATCGATTTCTCGGTCCAAAAAAATCGATTTTTTAAATCGATATGTACTGCTGAATCGATTCAGTGAATCGATATTTCACCCTTGAAAATCGACATTCGATTTTTTCTGTTTTTTAAAACCCTAAAACAATTTACAATCAGATGAATGTACCCGTAATATTACGGTTAGAACCGCTGGATCGCAGTAGACTTGACAGACTGTTGTTTTTAAAACTTGGATATTAAGCATTGGGAGCTATAAGCTATATAGTCTATTTTCTTAACTTTTTAATATAACAAATACATTTAGAAAATAAATGTCTTCTTTTATACCTGATATGGTAATGAAAATGATTTATTATCGAATCCCTCATTTTACTGATAAGAAATGGTTTCTTATA
>JARQZK010001455.1:400000-510000 GCA_030704885.1 Cynegetis impunctata | reverse complement strand
TAATATATATATATAATATATATATATATATATATATATATATAATATATATATTACTATATATATATATATATATATAATATATATATATATATATATATAGATATATATATATATATATATATATATATATATATAATATATATATATATATATATAATATATATATATACATATATATATATATATATATATATATATATATATATATATATATATATATATATAATTATTTCCGATAGGTATGGGCATCTTCAGCTGCTTCCATTGAGTCAAATGTGCTGAAATTTGATACCTGTAATTTTTTTCGTTGCAGAACAAAAGTAGCAAAATTTGTTCAATCGCCGCCATTTTCACGTAAAAATTTATTGTTTTTTCGTGATTTTCGAAAATTTGTCAAATTACACAGCTTCTGCAGATTGAGTTAGTGGGTTGAAGTTTGGTACGTGCATTGAGTTTATGTTTACTTTGCAACCTTGTACGCGGTCCGGAACTTTATGCAATTTGCAAAAATATGATTTTTGGATTCTTATAGTTTTGCAAATTGCATAAAGTTCCGGACTGCGTACAAGGTTTCAAATTTGCAAATGCATCAGAATAGATGTTTTCTAAATTTGCAACCATGTTTCAAAACTTTTGTAATTATTTCGAGACCATCTTGCTCGAAAAAATGACCACGAATTAAAAAAATTATAAATAAACATATTTCGACCAACATAAAAGGTTGCAAATTTATACAATTGTTCGGTATATTTTTTTCCGAAGTATCTATCAAGTTTCCAGAACTTTTGGAATTTTTTTCACAAGTATATGGCAAAATTCAATATTATTGCGATTTAAACAATGTTCCGGACTTCCGAAATAGTTGCAAAATGAGATTTGTTCCTTTTTCTATGTAGCATTCACTCGACCAAAGTTTAAAATTTTCTGGAATTATTGTTAAATTTTCGATTTTCAATGTCTAAACTATTATTTATTCAGGAAATTATCCGACTATTTTGTGGGGGATACGTCATATATCATTCATGACTATGTTGCCAAGACTGTTGTTGAATTTCTGGGTTATTTTGAATTGACGGAAGTAAACGAGCAGATAATTGATAGATCGATAGAACTTCCATTTTCTTGGCTGTATTTCAGATCTAAATGAACGAAGGACCGACCGAATTATATTTACGTGTATAATAGAAATACGTGACCCTGAGAATGTTATACAAATATTTAATTTTGTGAATACGTTTACCCAGTGGCGTAACTTGGGAAGTTGCCGCCTGGCGCTGATGTCTTAGTGGCACCCCCACAGTACAAAACATATATTTTTTTAAATTTCCGTTTGGTTTTGTTGCTAAACAAAGACAAAAGATGTTAACCTTGACGATATAGCAAGTCTTCAGAAATAATACGAAAAATGATATTGTCACTGAACATCATATGTAGAATTTACAAAGAGCTCCACAGCGGAGTATGCTTGCCCGGTGTGGAATAGGTCTGTGCATGCCAAAGTTGTCGATACTGCTGTTAATGAGACGTGCAGGCTTATGACCGGCTGCATGAGGGCCACTCCACTGGATAAACTCTATACCGCTGCTGGGTGTGAACCACCAACAACTCGACGAATAGCCATTGAACACACCGAAAGATTTAGGCAAACATTTGATAATCGCCACCCTCTTTTTGAAGCACCCGAGCCAGTGAGGCGACTTAAATCACGCAAAGGCTTCTTGAGCACAGTACCGATAGATCCACCTTAGTCTTCCCCTTAAAACAAGAACTCTCAGCAGGCTCCAGGTTGGACTGGAAGAGCTGGAAATCCCTCAACCGTCTCAGAACAGGAGTTGCCCCCGTGAAGACGAACCTTGCAAAATGGGGAATTAATAATGAACAAGATGTCAAATGCGACTGTGGGGCGACACAGAATATGGAACACCTCCTGGTTTGCAAGAACTGTCCAAGCTCCTGTTCCCTCGAAGACTTTGTAACCAACCCCCTTTTGAAAAAAGAGATATGTATGTTTGCCCTGGCTAGCAGGGAGGTTGGTTAACATATAAAGGTTCTCAGTTGTTCTCAGTAATAATAACACAGTTAAAGTGGAAGGTATTTACTATCCTTTTCTACATAAATTACAATGAGACTTATCTTTTCTATTGTTTTTCTTATTTAATTTTCTCTTGACGATGGAGATTCCACTCTGGATAAATGGTGCTTGACTTCTGCCCTTTTTCTGTAACTCGTTTCTTGGTAGCTCTAGATAACGGGAATTTCAGCCTTCAGATAGTGTGTCTTTTAATAAACAGGGTTAAACTCCAGACCAAGTATTTTTAAACTCCAAGCCAGGTAGATTCCAGCTCCCAATCAAGTAGTTTTCAACTCCAGGCCTAGTGGCATCTATTAATTTAGATGCCACAGATATTTTAATAAATTTTAATACAATTTTCAACAAACTTCCAACTTATTGCATATAATTCTAATATTTAAAGGTGTTATTAGTTCGATCACCGGCTGCTAAAAGAACGAACGATTGCAATCTTCCGACACTCGCTAGATACTCTCGTTACGCGCAACTCATTAATCATAGAGCAAAGGAAAGTGTGAATTCACGGTATCCCGATGAAGAAGAATTCAGTGGCGTTGGTCAATCGGTGAATTAACCCGTTACAACTTATGGCTTGCTAGAGATAATGCACTGGACGTAGCCCGATACTGGGCTGACAAATTGTAATATGGACTCAGACACGAAAAAGTAAGTAAGTACAAAGAGTGAGATGAAATTTTTAAAATTTATATAGCAAAAGGTGGCATTACATTTTTCTATATTGCTTTGAAAAATCCTTAAATATGCATTACACATTCTAAACATGAAGAACCTGAATTGAATGAAAATAATGCTCACTCAGTAAAGGATATATTTTGATGAGATTTATCCAAAAAAAATTCAGCAGTGCAGTTTTATCAATTTGCTGTTGTATGTGGTCAATAAGACCGCCTTTTTATCAATCCCCGTTCTAATTGCTTCCATTTCAAAAGTGTTGCGCGATGTGCAGGGCTGCAATGTCTTAGGTTCGTGGGATTTAACAAAAGGGTTCTTTGTTCTTTGATTTGAGTCAGCTCTATTCAAATCAGGATTCAAATGTTAGTTTATATCAATTGATTGAATTTAACAAATCATCACTTGAAATCAAGTAATGAATTTCATCTAATACATAAACTGAAAAAACATAACACAAAAAAAATGCGGACGCTTCTGGCGACCCTAAAGCTTGTGGCGTCGCTCCCTTGGCCCCCTTAATTACGCCACTGCTTTTACCAACAGATGTGTTGTTTCCGTTGATGTTTATGCTGTGGAATCTTCGCACCCCGCTTAATTGATTTTGATTTACACCTTGAACGTATGATTCACTATTTACTGTTATATCAGGCTTATTGCGACACAGATTTCCATGAAAGTCAATCATGTGAAAAACATCGGTTCTATAGTGAAAAACTATAAATTTAATCTATTTACCTACTCTGAAATATATTGTTTTGAGTGCTATTTTTTGCGATATTTTTTAATGAAAAATTTCAGATATTTGACTTCAAACATTTCATTTCAAATTATCGAATGATTTTGGAACAAAGTTCTCTATTGAAGTTTACAATCCAGTCACTAGAATGAAGGATATGCCTAAGACTACATACGGTAAGATTGACACTACAGGTTTGCTAGGAGTGCACATCAGCTGTATTGGTATATGCGTATTGTTTTTATCTTATTGATAGAAAAAGAACTGTGGAAGTTGAGAATAGCGAAGTCAGGTTTGTGAATTTTAGTAAGTTACTCCATTTAAATATGAAGATATGAACATTATTTCTGTGTATTATTATAGATTATGTATGATAGTATCAATAACTGATCATTATTTTTACACATAATCTATTATTCATTTGTGTGATCGAAATCAAGGATAAGAATGAATAATTGAAGGTGATAAAGGACCCCGCACATTTAGTTAGAAAAAATGACGACAGCTAAATTCGCTAATTTTTAGATATATTATAGATACTGGCCAGCTATGAAACATATCAATTTTAAATTTTGTTCCCACGACTGGTTTGGGATATAGAGTGGTCCAAATGTCTCGATAAACCATCTTCACAATTTTAGAAAATGCTGTTAACATACAGACTTTCTGTGAAATGCAATAACCTCAGTGGGAAGCTATAGCTTGACGATAGTCACTCATATAATTCAAAATTGAGTCCGACATATACAGGCTGTTTACTCGATGGGTTTGTGTACACGGTCTCAACTTCGACAATTATGTTTCAAAAGGCTTCATTTCTTACTTAATAATAACAAAGGATACCCGAAATAGTAGACGAAAGTACAACTGTCTACCATGTACAATTTAGAGAGAAGGATGGTCTAATTTGACATCACCGAATTTTTCTTCTTTATATTTTGTACAGGGATTATTTGTGAGGTACTGGAAGAATAAATGAGTTCATTGCCAAATCGAATAGTTAAAAAACAGGTCAGATTCATGTTAAAACTAAAGTTCATATACCGTATGTTCGTTTCCTAATGTCGAAAAATGAGAATGTATCTTATGATTCTGATGGGACTGATTGGATTTCAACGAGACAAGTAAGAATAGTATATTCAGTTTGTATTGTTCAGGGTGGTTTGGAATCGCTTCTTCCAGATCCATAGACTCACTTTTCAAGATACAGGTACAGTGAAATACGTTCTTTGACCATAAGTCTAGTATCCTGAGTGAATAATTATTTTCACATTTGAATATCAATTGAAATCGCGTTGTTTACCGAATCTATAATTTTAGTAAAAGGATACTTCACCTGCGGAAGCATACCAGAATAATCAAGGTACCACAACACCATTGCCACATGAGCACATGTTCCGAGTGTTCTTGGACTTGATTTACAGGTACAGTAGTACCCCGACACCGACTCTCGGTCTTCATTATTTTGAATCCATAGCTGATACTTTGTAACATTTTTATATCTCGAAAATAGTCTCAACCTAACAAGGTTAATATCGAGATGATCTTCATCAATTTCTAAATTAATATCTTGATCACCTCAAGATGTAAAATAATTAATACATGTTTATCTACGAGGTATGCCTGTAAAAATGAACATACGGTATAAAAACGTCAGTTTCAACATGATATGTACTTTTTATAGACTATTCGATTTACTTACTCTCCAGTACCTCACAAATAGAAAGTTTACAAGTAATAAAGAAAAAAAATTCTGTGATTTTAACTTTTGGACCACTTTTTTTTTCTAAACTATACATGGTAGGAAGCTGTATTTTCCTTCACTGTTTTAGATATCGTTTGTTATCAATGAAGCTAGAAATAGAGTTTTTTGGCATTAAACTGTCGAAGTTGAAGCCGCATACACAAACTCAGCCTATATATGCCGGGCTCATTTTCAAGTTATTTGGATGGCTTCCTTTAAAGAACGGGTTTTTAGTGAAGTTATCATATTCCAGTAAAAATTTGTATGTTAACATCATTTTCTGAAATTATGAATATGATTTTTTTGGACATATACA
Source organism: Cynegetis impunctata (assembly GCA_030704885.1). Taxonomy (NCBI): domain Eukaryota; kingdom Metazoa; phylum Arthropoda; class Insecta; order Coleoptera; family Coccinellidae; genus Cynegetis; species Cynegetis impunctata. The sequence goes on along the minus strand of JARQZK010001455.1, from coordinate 504,437 downwards.
TTTGGACCACTCTATATCCTAAACCGGTCGTGTGAACAGAGTTTAAAATTGATATGTTGTGTAGGTAGCCAGTATCTACAATATATCCAAAAATTAGCGAATTTAGCTGTCGTTATTTTTTCTAACTAAATGTGCGGGGTCCTTTTTTATTTTTGTTCATATCAAAAAGTAGCGATTTCAATATAAACTTTTTTTGTATGTGTTCAATTCAAAAATTGACAATGATCCAGTAAAATCTGAAAAAAGATACAGTTTTTTTTCGAGCAATGCGTTTTTTTCGAGCCTCAAACCAATCATTACTTAGATTGAAAGTACTGATCAAGTTCTCATAACTAGTTCATAATTTCATAATAATTAATGATATTGTTTATTTTCAACTTTAAATAGAATTTCATTACCATTCCTGTATTTTTTTTTTCATTTAATAAGGCACTCCCAAACGTTGTTGCTTGACATCATAACTTTGATACAACCGGTTGTGCCCACGGCACCTCGTCTTTTTTTTAATGGAATTATTACTACGTGATAATTTATTGTAATAGGAATAAGCAGTGTTTATTATACAGTGTTCTTCAAGATAAATTTTTGACCATCAAAGTTCATCGCGATTGCCAGTTTCCGTCATTGACTCTATCGTTTGAAATATAAATACAAATATGTGAGGTTATGTATCGATTATTTAGTTATATTTACAAAGGGGTATTAATGGAATTTGCTACTAAAAGTACTTTACAGTAAAAATTATGTTGGTATATATTATATACCTATATATATATATATATATATATATATATATATATATATATACATACATACATACATACATATTTACTTAGGATCGTGGGAGGATTACCATATAGATAATACCTAATGAAAATTAATTTATTTCTTTAAATATCATACTTGACCATTGCCAATGATTTACGTTCATAAAAAATAGAATCAGCTATTATTGAAGAAAAAAAATAATCATTTTCTTCAAATTTTAGCATGATAAATTCCATTTAAGTTATTTGAAGCTATCAAGTTTTTCTGAAGATCTAACCTAATATTTTTTATCGCTTATTCTACACATTATTCTACAATATTTATATAGTGTTTTACCGTTATTAATTTTTTCGACTTGACTATTCTATGTTCTTCAAATTCTCATGGAATACTAATATTATAAATTTACTATAATCCTACGTGGATTTTGAATATTTGTCCTATCGAAATTATCACTTATTAATCTCATATTCTTCAAAAATTTATTGGTATCTAATTAATTAATTGTAATCAGCTTTTTATCTGTTTCTAAGTTAACGTCAGATCAGATTATAGTTTATTTCAAATTAGTGAACAGCAATAACGAATATCAAATATTTTCAGTGGCAAGGTATGTTAAGAAATTCAATTTTTTTTGCATTGTTTTATGAGTTTGAATTATCAGAGGTAGAGCATACTAAAGAGGCTTGAACTTAACTATTTACTATAGCTGAAATTTGATAGAACTTGAGCATAAGCCTACAATTACATCATCGAATTAAAATGGTGACATTACCATATTACGATTATATTACCTATATTATGACAATTTATGAATGCTTATAGGTTAGTATAAAACGTCAAAATATATATTTTGAGAAACTGGGACCATATATATTTATATATAGATATATATATATATATATATATATATATATATATATATATATATATATATATATATATATATATATATATGTATATATATATATATATATAAATATATATATATATATATATATATATATATATATATATATATATATATATATACAGTGGCGTAGATAGCTTTTTGCGATGGGAGGGGATATGACTTGGTGCAAAATTTCATAAGTTTTTCTTCTAAAGTTCTATTCTTGTTGATGAAAATAATCTTTCATGTAGATAGTATAAAATAAGCAGAAAAATTGAATTAAATTGCAAAAAATTTAAATTATTTGAATTGGAAAAAATTTATTAGTGAAAAATTGAAATATATTAAATTGGATATATAAATCATTGAACATATTCTTGGGAAAATTAGAGAAGAAAACCTAGTTTTAGGCGTTTTTCGACATTCATGACTTCGTCAGCTGTGATTCCAAAGTCATGATGAATTGCCAGAGCAGCCAAACCTTTCAAAAACAGAAAATCAGACAAACAATTAATTTGCAATGAATTTTATATATTCAGAAGGGTCATTACAAGTCCACTTCTTTTATCGTGCTCCTTTGAATCGTTTCTATTCGCTTCAAACGTCGATACCGGCAGCATAGCTAATATTCTGAACAACATATTCGAAAAAAAATTCTAGGCAATCATCAAGCTCTATTATTGAATTTTTAGGCTTAACATCGCCCTTACGAATTAAATATTTCTTCCCCACTTTCAAGTTACGAGAACAGCAGGTGTGTCAGTAAGAAATTTTTGATAAAACTCATCAGTTTTGATGAATTTATCAACTGCTTTGTCAATTTCGTATAAATCATGCTTGAAAAACATCGAAAATCTTTCAAATATATTTAGTCTAGCTTTTTTGTTCAACTTTTTTCAGCAGTCTCGGAAAAATATGAGCAAGGTGTCACTCGATTCGGAATAGCATATAGAAGTTTTTTGAGAAAAATAAAAATTCGCTCGCGAAAATTGTGAAAGTAAACAATATACTGAAAAAAGGGGGTTTGGTTCTTTGCCAATATGTCAAATATTAATTTAGATTCTTGAAATCTGAAGAAGATTCGAAAAAAAGAGGAAATTTCCCAAATAAAAAAAACCAACTACTGGAACTGTCCGATTAATATTCATAATTTTCTCAGATAGGTAAAAATATGGCCGAAAACGGGTAATTTGGTTTGGGCAAGTCACGCCCATTTAGGACACTTCAACAATTATTTTTCCATATGAAATATAAAGATTAAGGAATGAAAGATTCAGACAGTTACTAAATCGGCGAATGAGCAATAATCCAGCGATAATAGCGATTTTTGAATTAGTTATGCAATAGTTAATTAACAATTTTTTGGTACTTGAACATGAAAATTGTAAGTGTGATAACTGTTCACTATGGATCTGAAATTATTTTTCATTCTTGGAGCTATTATCATAATAAAACATTTTTTCAGTTGTTTATTGACAATTTCTGTAGGTATAGTTTTGCCAAATCAAAATTGATTTTTTTAAAGAATGTTAGTAAGCTACATGGAAATGGTTTTTTCAATATTCATCTCCTATTGTTTAAAAATTGTTATAAACAAATGCGTTGTTTATAAGAGAATCAAGAGAAGAAAGTTATGATTAATTTAAGTGCGTAAATTGTTAATAAAAAACTGAAAAATTAAATTTTTTTTAACAGGAATCTATTCTGCATTTTTTTGAAACTAGCTCCAAGAAAGCGAAAAAAAGTATCAGATCTATAGTTTAACAGTTATTACACTTGCAATGTTCTTGTTCAAGCAGCAAAAAACTATTGCACAACCAATTGAAAAATCGCGATAAAAATGTTTTGTCACTGGATTATTGTTCATTGACCTATCCAGTAAGAACCTGAAATTTTTCATTCCTTAATTCAATATTTAATATAGTTGAACAATGTTTATTGTTAAAGTGTCCCAAATGGGCGCTACTTTCGCAAGCCAGACTACCCTTCGTCGGCCGTATTTCTACTCTGAGAAAATTATAAATATAAATCCTAAAGTTCCGGGAGAATTTCTTCAAAAAAATTTCCTCTTTTTGTATGTGTATTTAGATATAAAAAATATCAATTAGTTTTTGAGATAATTTTTTCTTTCAGTAAATTGATTATAACTTCCACAATTTTCAAGAACGGAACTTACATTTTTTCAAAAAATAGTTTCATGCTCGAATCGAATGACATCTAGTTCATATTTTTCCGAGACTCATGAACAAAATTGAACAAAAAAAGCACTTGTTGACTAGACTATATTCGCATGATTAGTAAATCTTTCTCCAAGTCTAGAAATGGATTGAACGCTATCACAGAAAATTTATATTTACTTCAAAATGTTATGGAGTAATTGAATTGTCTAAGCCAAAAGTTACTCATATTTTGATACCTACTCTACCTCAAAAAATAATCGAAATATTAAATATTGATTGAAAATATTCTATGTAAACAGAAATTTAATCAGTCACTAGGAACAAAAAACGTGTGTGACATGGAAAATTTAATTTACCAAGGAAGAAGTCAATCAAAACCTCTTCGCACTTCTTTCTCTCCAAATTTTATACTACCTATACTATTAAACAAAACTGCTCGTGTTTTAGATATAATACTACACCATTAAATAAAAGCTCGAGCAGTTTTGTTTAATAGTAAGTACAGTATACAATTTATAAAGAGAAGAAGTGCGAGGTGATTTTGGTTGAATTCTTCCTTTCGAAATAAAAATTTTCTATAAGACCCATTTGAACTTTTTTAAACACGTTTTTTGCTCAAAGTGACCGATTAAACTTACTAATGGAACATTGAATAGAATATGCTCAAAACTACTAGTTACTTCACCCAAAATTATAAAACGATTCAATTTCTTGATTAATTATAATGTTGAAATTATAAGTAGATATTGCACACACAATTACACAGTCGTCACGAAAACATATCTAGATGATTTTCATATAATCGCACATACATAATACCAAAAGAGGTGCTTGTGTTTAATAAATTTCATGTAGGTATACTTAAATACGTAGATACGAAGACTTTTATTCAATTCTATTATAATTTTCGTATGCTCATGGGGGGGGGGATTGATCCCCTTGATCCCCCCTATCTACGCCACTGTATATATATATATTTATATATATATATATATATATATATATATATATATATATATATATATATATATATATATATATATAAAAATATATATATATATATATATATATATATACATATATATATATATATATATATATATATATATATACATACATATATATATATATATATATATATATACATGATCATGATCAATTCCATATGAGTTGTTGTTTGAACGTATCAAATTCAGTAGAAGATCTAACCTAACATATTTTATCGCTTATTGTTCACATTATTCTACAATATTTATTTAGTGTTTTATCGTTATTAATTTATTCTTCACTTCATATCAATAAATCTATACACCCCTTTGTACTTGAAAAATCGGGTATGTTTCATTGATCATGTGGGTACACTTATATTATAAAATCTGAATTTCAAATCACGACTTTGTAAAGCTGTGGATGTTTTCCATTCCCCCCACAGGCACCGCTCGTCGAACCTAGTTCACGAACACAACGAAACTCAGTTTTCATTAATCCCCCACACAACTAACTGGATTAAACGATTACCAAAGTGTATAAAGCTTTGGCATTGATTCTCCTATCATGGTCATAGGGCTAACGAAACACACAGAGGCGGATATTAAGGACAGGTGAGGTCTAGGCGGAAGGGGCTCCAACTTATTGAATCAAAATATATCACACTTCCGATCTACATCAATTCAGGGCTTTGTACACGAGCGCATATGAGAGTGTCTTTATCGAATCTGAATGTCCGCCCACGAAGTGTTATTTTACACTACGAGGGTGTGGCTTTTGCTAGTTCACCTGCTTCGTGTCGAATTAGACTAAGTGTGAAGTTGACTGTTCATTTGTAATCAAATTCTCTGAACGCATGAAGAACATGTTTACAAATTCCATAGCGAAATTATTATGTACTCCCTTGCGGGAAGGACCGTAACCAGCACAGCTTTCTAAAGGGGCTGAACAAATTCTTGAGGGGGCTTGTTTTTTACATAATAGGTACTAAAATAAATATACGTGAAAAAAGATAGGAATATACAGCTTTTTCTGTCTTTTTACCTAGAAGTGTATACTGGAAAACGAATATTAATTGAAAAACATTTATTCTAATAAAAATAATAAATAAAAAATTTCTCCTAGAAAACTCTGAATAAATAAAACTAATAGAAATAAAACATATTAAAAAAAATAAAAATGTACTTCCATCATTAAATATAAACAAATAAATATATCTATAGACGTTTATATCATAGAGCCACTCTTCGGAGGAAGATTATAGATTTAAAAAATGCAGCCTACAAATTCATGTTTGAAGATTTAGCTCTATTTGCATTTACTCTTCTAAGGTTACCGTCATCCAATTCATTCGTAGAGAAGATATTTTCATTGATTAATATTGTTACCTAAATGTAAAATTCGAAATAAAATGATATCTACTAAAAATGTTAAATTCAGTTGTGTCTATTAGATCTCACTTGAAAACATATAAGATTTGCTGTAAATAATTTGAGCCTAGCGAAGGTATGTATGCAAAATTTAATTCTGATATATATCAGTAGCAGAACCAATCCACAACTCCAAGCACAGACAAAGATGATGATGTAATGATGTCTTGTGAACAGTTTATATGAAAATAAAGATATTTGTAATAGTAATTTGAGTAAAAAGTCCCGAAAGTACCTATTATTGTCTTTCGGACGAGTAGGCAACATGTTGGGTGCACTATTTTTTCGTGCAGTTGCGAAAAAAATCATGATTTCGATTTTGGGCGACAAATTAGCAGCAAAACACTTATGAAATAACTCCTAGAATAAGTGAATATTATATGAGAAATACTTGTTACCAATATTTCCCCGTTAACATGTCGCAACCACGGTTGCGCTTTTGGTCGACAAATTAGCAAGTGCAACACGGCTCTGAAAAATCTGGCAACCCTGATGGTAGCCGCTCGTTTGTAGCTATTTCATTTTAGGATGAAAACGTCAACATGTTTTTCGAGTTAAAAGATGCCACAAATAATTAATTTTAAGTCAGTTTTACAATTTGGTCAATTTGTTTGTAACTAGGGTAGCTTTATGTTTCAACGCAGATATAAAAATTTTTGGTTTGTAATAATTCTGGTATCTTTTCTAGAGGGGGCTTAGATAATTCTGGGCTGAGCCCTCTCTGGCGCCCCCTGGATACGGCCCTGTTTGCGGGAAGGCCGTACTAAGGGTTGCCCCTATTATATATACTCAAACTATATCGTAAATTTCGGGACAAAATAATTATAAACTGGATTTATATCCATTAAATTATGCAGTCCATTATATCATGCAGAAAATATCAAGAAAAATACCAAAGTATTGGATAACAACTACCCCAAAACATTCACAGATTACATCAAATATCCTTGCAAAGATAGAACAGAGAAGAGAGTGAACAAAGATATAAAAAATTACAAAATACCGTAAATCCCAAAAAAAATACTGAATTAATATTTCATAATATGAAGACATTGAATAACCTTTACAGTAATATCAAATTATTGAGTGATCGAAGTTGCAAAAATATTGAGAGATATAAAAAAAACTGATTTGAATGACAATGAATAACGAAGTGTCCAATTAGAGGAAAATGTAAAGTTGACTGTTTATTTGTAATCAAATTCTCTGAACGCATGAAAAACAACTTTATAAATTCCATAGCGAAACCAAGCGAAATAATTATTTACTCCCTTGCGAGCAGGTCGTACTATGCGTTGCCAATATTATATATACTCAAACTATATTGTAAATTTTTGGACAAAATAATTATAAACTGATTTTATATCCATTAAATCAAGCAGTCCATGATATCATGCAGAAAATATCAAGAAAAATACTAATGTATTGGATAACAACTCCCTCAAAATAGAAGAAGTATAATTCATGGGCTTCTCTAAAAGATTACATCGAATATACCTGCAAAGATAGAGAAAAGAATATTACAAAATACCATAAATCCCAAACTCACCAAAAAAAAATACCGAATTAGTATTTCATAATATGAAGACTGTGGATAATCTATACAGTAATATGAAATTATTAAGTGATAGAAGTTAATGAAATATTCAAATATATAAAAAAAATTATTCGAATGACAAAGAATAACGAAGAAGAAAAATCTTAAAAACACCTGGATGCGGTTTATTTTATCATTATTATTATTATTGATTGAATAAATGAACAGCTGTCTGTTATTTAATAAATGTATGTTTGATTAATGGCATATATCTTTCACATTTTATATTATATATCATATTATTGAAATTATTGTTGAAGTTTAAGCCGCATTTATTAGGGTATACAGGTTGATGCATGTAAAGGTATATGATACAACACATACAACAGCAACCGTCAATTTGTTTTTTGATTTTGGAGTGTAGTTTATTTATTTATATGTAGTGAAACTTTCATTTGTGCACAATAAACAAAATAATTACTAAACTCCAGTCGTGCGTCGTAGCTGAAACACACAATTTTTTTCATTACCTACATGAAGTGAACAAGGAAAATTCTTTAATAATTTAAAAAAATATCAAACAACTTTCCAAGGAAGCTGGTTATACGTATTCAGCAACGCAAAATCTGCATTCACAATCGAACGGTGAATTATAGAAATTGTCAAGTCACCCCGACTCAAAATCTGCATACAGCTGTTTCGATCTTATTAGATCTCATCAATGCAGCATATTTGCCTCGAAGTGAATTAACAAATTTCTAATTGTTTCTCAATACAAATCGTGGTCAGTAACACTGTCTGGATAACAATCCAGAGCACCATCCCACCAAAAATATTGGGAAACAACAATTCACCGCTTAGACTGAAAATGCAGAAATTCGTCGCTTAAACACGTACCTCCTGATATGAAGATATCTACTCTACAACAGTGGTGTATATGATTCCAAGGCACACTAACATAGTGATTTAAAACCTTCGGATATACTCACGAGAGCGCGCTCCGAATATTCTAGTCGCTTAATACGCAAAATACAATAATCAAATCATGAAAAACATACTAGTCGACCATGGTCAATTTCATACATTACATAAAGTGAACAAGGAAAATTCTCTAATAATTTAAAAAATTATCAAACAACTTTCCAAGGAAGCTGGTTATACGTATTCAGCAACGCAAAATCTGCATTCACAATCGAACGGTGAATTATAGAAATTGTCAAGTCACCCCGACTCGAAATCTGCATACAGCTGTTTCGATCTTATTAGATCTTATCAGTGCAGCTTATTTGACTCGGAGTGAATTAACAAATTTCTAATTGTTCCCCAATACAAATCGTGGTCAGTAACACTGTCTGGATAACAATCCAGAGCGCCATCCCACCAGACAGTGTTACTGACCACGATTTGTATTGGGGAACAATTAGAAATTTGTTAATTCACTCCGAGTCAAATAATCTGCACTGATGAGATCAAATAAGATCGAAACAGCTGTATGCTGATTTTGAGTCGGGGTGACTTGACAATTTCTATAATTCACCGTTCGATTGCGAATGCAGATTTTGCGTTGCTGAATACGTATAACCAGCTTCCTTGGAAAGTTGTTTGATAATTTTTTAAATTGTTAAAGAATTTTCCTTGTTCACTTTATGTAATGTATGAAATTGACCATGGTCGACTAGTATGTTTTTCATGATTTGATTGTCACATTTTTTTTTCTAATTACGAATTGAAGATAGCAATTGAACAGAAACGTTAAGAAATACCTTCAGATATTCCCTATTCAAATTTTCCTTCAAAATGAGCAAATGATTGCATAAAATTCTCCATGAACCATTTTATTGGTTGTTGTTTGAATTGAACGAGTAAAAAACTTTCAGAACGCTGCATCACATAAGCCCGGAGGTTTTGTTGAAAATTAGAGAAAACTCGTTGAACCTAATTATGATTCGCAAACCTGCAGAATATTTAATTCAAATGAACAAAGGCCAAGATACGTTGGAGTATTCACTGATCATAAATTACAAAACCGTCCCTTTTCAAACTTGTGGGAAACTTCCGAAACAAGAGTTTATTATTTATCAGTGTTTAGCACCCTCATCCTGCATCATTCCGGGGTTGTGCAAAAGGACGAGTTTTCCGGAGGAATTTCTGTAACCCTTGAACTTTCCCGACAGGGATGTGTCACCGTTGGGCTGCTACATTCTCGGGTTTATTTTTTACTGAGTTTTTGGAATAAAACCTTTTACTATACAGGGTATTCCGCACATAAACCGTCAATATTTTTTAGGAAATTGTTGGAGTGATTTGCTACCTTTCAACCCTTGGACACAAGGTCCTAAAAGTGAGGGTTGAGGAGATATGTTTTTTTAGTTTGTTTCTCAAATTACCCGAAATCCCTCCTTATATCCTCGTTTTTTCAACAATACCTATAAAAGCACAATATTTTATATTCTGTAATGTATAATTTTTGAAACAATTAATAGTTTTCATTACAATTGACAGTACCAAACTGACTGAGGTTTTTTATTCCTCAAAATAAGTGATTTTGAGAACAAGACATCAGATATTAAATTAATGTTAATAGTTTAACTTTTGTTCGAAAAAGCAGTCATAAAAATAAAATTGTTTTCCTCACCAATTCCGAACGGTTTGCGCCTTTATGACAGAATATCCGTAATATATATATATATATATATATATATATATATATATATATATATATATATATATATATATATATATATATATATATATATATATATTCTACAATTAAAATTTTTCAAGATTTTTCTTGTCTCAGGATTTGTCATAATGAAAATTGGCATTAGACAATTGCACGTATTTTCTATTGAAATTTCTGAAGAAAAACAGGTCAAGCATGATGTGATTATATCAGTAAAAAAATTTATTCTTAAAACTGGAATCGGCGCATTTTGCGGTATAGTATAAAGTGTGCAGCTTGAAATAAAGAACGCATAAATCAAAAATTTACAGCACCGTAAAAACCAGTATCTCACAAAGTTCTTTTCTCGGTCACGTTCCATCGTGCTCGTAACAGATTTCTAGATTTTCTCGAATGCGATTCTAATGGAAGTTCCGTCGTAGAGCGGCAAGGAGTCCCGCTTGTAGTCCAGGTGAAATATAATTATGGATCTGGCATTTTGCCCCGTTCTCCTTTGAATGCAAAGGGAATCACTATCTCCATTCTATCCTCTTGTGTCTGGAGCATACCCAACATTAAATCGAACTGGGTTTTGTATTGTATCCTCGGTGATTTTGGCTTGCTTCGTTCTATATATTCGAAGTGCTCCACTATTGAGCTGAGAAAGAGCTTATTATGAAATCATAACTCTTTGTATATATATATATATATATATATATATATATATATATATATATATATATAATAATAATAATAATAATATATATTAGCCATCGATAACGGTTAAAATGAAACTTTCTATATTGAACAAACAGGAAGGAATATAAACATTCGTGTTGAAGAACACAAAAAGTCAATTTTACCAAATAAAAATACCATTGGCTTCTCGGAACATTGTATAAAATTTAATCACTTTCTGGATTTTAACAAAACCCAATTGTTGCATTCAGGTAACAAAGGAAAGCGGCTTGACCTTCTTGAAATTCTCGAAATAAGTTTCGCCCATAAAAGTAGATTACCCCTTGTAAACGAACAAATTGAATTTCAGGTATCACTTTTGCTATTCCTGTTTTATAAAATACGATAATGAGTTCATAACTCGAAACATGTCCACTATCCTTTACTGATAAATACAGTATCTAAATATTTTTTAAATAGTGAAACTTAAGCCAAGTGTGTTTTATTTTAAAGTTTAAACTTTTATATATATATATATATATATATATATATATATATATATACACATATGATGAAGAAATAATACGTAAAACTTCATGAGTTAGTTTCATGAGATCTGACGATATGGAATACCCATTCATCCTTAAAAGGAGAATGTTACAATAAACGATGGAAATGCTATACAATTTGTTTCGCTCAATTTATAAAACCACTCTAGGCCAAAAGAAATTCTAAACCTCGAAAATGTATGTTACTTTATAGCCTTAGATGGCCAACAAAGATGAAAAGTTCTGCAACTTGTTACATCGTTCGATGTTTCATCACACATGCAAGCCAAGCTGATTGCAATGCTCAAGTTTTTTTCATTATTTCCTGGAATTGGATGGGTTGTTAATATTATTAATGAAAATTCATTTGCCCTAAACAGACGCGGCGTGTATGTTGAAGAAATTCATTTGAAAAATTGATGATCAACCCATTCAACACTCCAATAGTTTCATAAGATCTGACGACATCGAATTCCCATGCAGCCTTCAAGGAAGATATTAGAACATTCGTTAGAACGGTTATGTGGTTACATCGATTCGAGGTCGGTGCCCAGTACTGATGAGCTCGTTTTAGAGCGAAACAGACTGTCTAGTCGCAACGGTAGGCAGCTTCTATCCTGCGTGAGAGACAATCCAGCCCGCGACACCTTCAGAAAGAATAAAAATAAATAAAAAAATTTTATATCAAAATTTTTTATCCGATGTAACTAAATAATTTGTTTTGTTCAAATTGAACACATATATCAGCAGCTTAATTCAAAACTAACTCTTAAAATCATTGTGTTTTCATTCATGCTTATCATTTTGTAATTAACACTTACCCATTCATTTTCATTTCATTGTAATTCATTATATATGATACGAGGAATTAACGCAGTTCTTAATTAATTCTGTTTTTTATATTTTAGAAACAAAAACTTGTAATTGGCAAGAATTTGTCCATTTTTTACTCCGGTCCGCGTATGAATAGTAAACCGTAATCTGGCCCCCGCCTCACAAAAAGTTGCTCACCCCTGAGTCTAGTATTTGCCTAGTGTGTGCGCCGATATCAAATCTTCTAACACTCTCCAGAATACAACTTTTATTAATTCGTGGTAATTTTTTCGAGCAAGATGGTCTCGAAATAAATAAAAAATTTTTGAAACTTGCATATTTGGAAAACATCTATTCTGATGCATTTGCAAATTTGTAACCATGTACGCGGTCCGGAACATTATGCAGTTTGCAAATGCAAAAATCAATCATATTTTTGCAAATTGCATAAAGTTCCGGACCTCGAACAAGGTTGCAAATTTGCAAATGCATCAGAATAGGTATTTTCTGAATATTCAACCAAGTTTCAACACTTTTATAATTATTTCAAGACCATCTTGCCGGAAAAAATGACCACGAAGTGAATAAATTTTGAATAAACATGTTCCGGTCAACGTAAAAGGTTGCAAATTTATAAAACTATTCGGTATATTTTTCCGAATTATCTGTCAAGTTTCAGAACTTTTGGAATTTTTTTTGGTCACTTTGTCACTTTTGAATAAAAAAATTTTTCCATACCCTTAAATTGATTGCAGATTTGATACGTGATATGAAATAATATATTTAATACCACTCCAACTTTGCAGAACTTTTGGAATTTTTTTTCACAAGCATAAAGCAAACTTCAATTTCATTGCATTTTTAACAATGTTCGGGAAAAGGTTGCAAAATTTCATAGTTTGTTTTTTCTCTTTCCCGACTCTACATTAAAGTTTGAAAATTTTTGGAATTATTGTCAATTGATTATGTAAATTGACTGGCCTATTATATGTGCAGATTAATGAAGTGGAAAATCAACATATTATTCTTACCCATTTCGCAGCACGAGATTTCTCGTTTCCTATAAAAGCCACTTAGACGTTGGCAATATTCGAACAAACTCGTTCTGGATCAAGCGTTATCCAAACGAGATATAAACATTCGAATGAGATTATCGGCCTTTGTCAGGAGGAGTTGAGAACACGCGAAAATCTAGGTGCAGTGAACTTGCCGTGTCAGACAGATTTCATGTCGGAATGGAATTCGCGATTTGGACCGCGTACGTACAAATAACCTTTGTTTCTATAGTGCTTTTCGGGTCAAAGCGCTACTTATGTCTTTCAAAACCGCGTTTGCGGCTTCAGTCAATTTTGAACTTGAAAAGGAGCTTTCGAAACAAACCGCCGAAAGCGATTAGAGAAATTGAGATGTTCCATTTGAAAGTCGACGAACTGCAGAAGACATTCCACCAGTTAAATAACCTTTAATAATACTCCAGTGAAATGAGGTGAAAAAAGTGGCCATCTGCGGAATGAGGCCGAACAAGCTGAATTTTTGCAGAGACCTTCGTTTTGATGTTCTAATGAAGCACAAAAAAATCTCATATGCTATACTAGAGATACAGAAGGTCAAAGGTCATGAAAATCGATTTTTCGCAAAAATCTCGTTTCCAGTGCATCTGACGTCGTAAGAACCCATTACAAAACTTACGTAAAATAGTATTCTCTACAAAATTGTTTTTATACTTTTTTTCCTACGACCAACCGTTTTCGAGATATAGCACGATAAAGCGGTAGAGCGCATGCTTAATAGATAATATTGCATTACACTGCAGAGCTATAACTATAAAAGCACTTTTCTTAATCTGTTAGACTAGAAAATTAAATTTCCGTTATTGAAACCATTGAAAATTTGTTTATTTATAAAAAAATTTATAATAAATAATTTAACAAAACAATGTATTATTTTCACACCACTTTTGTAATGAAATGCAAAGCTTCTATATATTATAATGCAAGCAAAAAATATTTTTCTATTCTAGACAAGAAAAGTAAAATCATCCATATATAAAGAAGTAGACCATGAACGTATTTCTCCGAAACGCAGTCCCTAAACCCCTTGCGTTGTTATGTAATTGTAAAGCGCCTATTGGCCGCATCACGTCTAGTCGAGTCGGTCTCGAATCCGAATCCAAGCCAGTTTGTTACAGTTAATGAAACTGTTAAAAGCTGTTTCTCGACTGTTATGCGAAAAACGTTCTTTTCCACACGGAATGGCTAGTCTGTGCTTTAATAGACTTAATAGACCTGTTAAATTGTCATCCCTTCCACCTACGAGTGAAGCAGCTCGACAACATATTTATCGGGTCACCTACCAAGTTCAGATTTGGCTAGAGAAAAATCTACAACCCGAAGAATGGCGTTGGGTATTAGAAAACGACGTACTTCAGCCGAAAACAACACTACTGCCACCTGGTCCAGACGAACTATTGAATACAATATTTTGTAATGTGGTGCGCAGTGCGGGTGTAGAAAAGTCGGGCTGCCATGCTCCAAAGTTTGTGCCCAGTGTCACGGACAGGTATGCCTGAACCCGTCAACGAAGTTGCAGAACATAGAAGACTTCAGTGACCTTGAGCCTGAAGAAGTTTTGCCAGCTGACATAGAGCCAACAGACTTGGAGGCAGCGTCTGATGACGACAATGTGTTGACGTGCTAGTGGAACTAGACGAAGACGCTGAGGACGGCAAAGAAACATAACGGTGTAAAAAATTATAAAAAGCTTTTCTAAGATCGAAAACATGGATTAGGCCTACTGGGGATACCATGTCAAAAAAAACGCGCCTTGCATTTTACTTCAAAAGTGGTGGGGAAAAAAATGTATTTTTTGTTATTAATTATTTATTATATATTTTTTTTTATGAATAAACAAATTTTCAACGGTTTGAATAATAGGAATTTAATTTTTTAGAATAACAGATTGAGAAAAGTGCTTTTATAGTTATAGCTCTGCAGTATAATGCAATATTACCTATTAAGGATGCGCTCTACCGTTTTATCGTGCTGTATCTCGAAAACGGTTAGTCGTACGAAAAAAATGTTTTTGAACAATTTTGTAGAGAATACTATTTTACGTAAGTTTTGTAATGGGTTCTTACGACGTCAGATGCACTGGCAACGAGATTTTTGCGAAAACCCGATTTTTATGACCTTTGACCTTCGATATCTCAAGACGCACAAGGGTCTGCATATTAGATTTTTTTGTAAAACGAAGGTCTCTGCAAAAATTCAGCTTGTTCGGCCTCATTCCGCAGAGGAAGTCTTATTTCACTGGAGTATAACGTCAACTGACTGCTCGCTTAACACTTAGTGTTAGAAAGCCATATATTATGGAGTCTACTCCTTATTAAAAACCGATTTTCATATTTAGCCCGAGGTATAAAAATCTATGGGGAGTAAAATCGAGCGTTAAGAAATGAAATAACTAATTGATTGAGCCGATACTTGATGGAAATCCATTATAATGTTGTAAATAAAACTTCACAGTCTTCGATTTTCACTATATTTTGTTAACATGACAATTGTTTAGCCAAACACAGTGGCTTCTTCAGATGTATAATGCATACTAACCTTTACAACGAGAATATTGAAGGATGAAGGAAGGGAATATACAATAAGAATGGAGAAAACCTAAACGTAATCACTTAGCAGGTAGAAAGTACAAACTGGTAATGACTTGGGAAAACACAATAGGCACAATTATTCAATATTACATCTAGAAAAGATTTAACAACGGTGAACTATTCATATCTAATTGGTCATTTAAAAAATTATTGGATTGTTTCATACTATTAATTTCGAGAGCTTCTAATGAATTGAGTTTATAGCCTTTCTTTTCTATATGTAATATTTATTACATGTAAAATTAGATTCTACTTATGCATCACATCTCCTAGAACAAAATCATATTTTAATATGAATTTGAAATATTACATATAGAAAAGAAAGGCTATAAATTCAATTTATTAGAAGCTCTTGACATTAATAGTATGAAACAATCCAATAATTTGTTAAATGACCAATTTTATATGAATAGTTCACCGTTGTTAAATCTTTTCTAGATGAATTATTGAATATCTGTGCCTATTGTGTTTTCCCAAGTCATTAACAGTTTGTACTTTCCACCTGCTAAGTGATTACGTTCAAGTTCAAGTTCAAGTTTATTGAGCATGTTATACATAAGTTTACATTTGTCATTATGAAAGAATATCTTGTATATTACAACATAAACAACAAAAACTAAATCACAATATCGAATTAAATTAATTGCACAGTTACAAATAACAAAACACAGGACATATAAAAAAAATTTTTTTTAAATTAAAATGATATAAAAATAATGTACAAATTTTCATTTATGATTTAAAGCTGTCATTTGTGAACTGTATATTTAGAAATTCACCGAAATCAAAGAATGCGTTTTTAATTAGAAACAACTTTATTACGTTTTTGAATTGTTTAAGAGGAAGTTCTTTCACTTTTTGTAGGAGTTTGTTAAAAAACACTTTGCTGTAGTAATTGTAACAAGATTTACTAGAGTTAAGGCGTAGAATATCTATATGAATTAGACTATTTTGTCTGGTGTAATGATTTTCATTATTCAGAATGTAGCTATTGTTGGATCTAGCATATAAGAGACAAGAGAGAATATATAAAGAGGGAAAAGTGAGAATATTATACTCAGTAAAAGTGCTTTTAACATCGTCTCTGTATTTTTTTTTTGCCATAATTCTCATAACTTTACGCTGCAGTCCAAATATTCTGTTAGCATGAGTGCTGTGCCCCAACCCGTTAAAACATAGCACATATGTGATTGAATGAGAGCAAAGTAAGGCGTCCGTATCACATCCACAGCTAAACATTTTACTAAGTTGCGTTTCGTTCAGGTTTTCCCCATTCTTATTGTATATTCTTTCATCTTTCAATATTCTCGTTGTAATAGTTAGTATGTATTATACATCTGAAGAAGCCACTTTGTTTTGGCGAAACATTTGTCATGTTAACAAAAAATAGCGAAAATCAAAAACTGTGAAGTTTTATTTACAATATTAGAAGTGAAATGTTACGTTCCTTTGCGCAACGTACTAGTAGGCCAAGCTACACAGATTTTTTCATGTAAAAAGTGTTAGAAGAAAACCAGCTCCGCCATTGTGTGTAAAATAGTTCCACATGATATAGTGATATGTTTTTCACTCGACTTTATTATTTGTGTCTTTGTTATTAACAATTTTATGCAAAAAATCGCGTTCTTTTTAGTTTTTTGCTTATGAAATTGAAACTATCAGAGTAATCGTGATGGTGTTAATAGACTTATTGTAGAAAATGAAAAGACGAAAAAATGAGAGATCGGACGACTCGATCAGACCCTTAGTCTATGGGAGAATTGGAAAAAACCGTCCAAAATGCAGTTTTTTCAAAAGTTCATAACTCGGTTATTTTTTGAGTTGTAGCGTAGATCCTACAGGCAAGGAGAAGTATGACATTCGAAAGCGTCGGCATTTTGAACGTGACAGTAATTTCTAAACGTTGTCAGATAATAATTTTAAACCCCCACTCTTCAACTACTCTCACGCGCTCGGCTGTTTTTTGTCATGTTCAGCTTTATTTTTAACATATTTTTCAGCGTTTTTATGAAAAACCAAGATAAACGTTTTGAACTATGAGAATTCTACTTTCAAAATCTTTTTAGTAAATTGAAATCGGACCATACCTGTCGCATTCAGGTCTGCTGGAAAATTGCATAGTAACATAATCAAATGGCCACAGATCAAAAACTATGCATCGGACAGTACCTGATCTTCGCACAAATGAAGTTCATATCAATAGCTAATACTGGCCGGAGGATCTACGCTACAACTGAAAAAATAACCGAGTTATGAACTTTTGAAAAAACTGCATTTTGGCCGGTTTTTTCCAATTTTCCCTTAGACTGAGGGTCTGATTGAGTCGTCCGGCCTCTCATTTTTTTTGTCTTTTCATTTTCTACAATAAGTCTATTGACACCATTACGATTACTCTAATAGTTTCAATTTTATAAGCGAAAAAATAAAAAAAATGCATATAATTGTTAATAACAAAGACATAAATAATGAAGTCGAGTGAAAAACATATCACTATATCATGTGGAACTATTTGACAAACAATAGCGGAGCTGGTTTTCTTCTAACACTTTTTGCACAAATTGCTCACTCTAAATCTCTGTAGCTTGGCCTATATGCGCACCTTTAACTTCGAGATTATTAGTATACCGCCGAATATATTAGGGTATATCGGCAACAGTTGATGCATGTATAGGTATTTATATCTAGCGATATTTATATTTGTGCACCAAGCTAGTTAGTCGAGTATGTTAGGTACGCTGGCTAGTATTTGGGAGGTCTCGGGTTCAAAGCCCGGGGCCGACTGGTCTGCCATGAGTTTTTTTCAGAGGTTTCCTCATGGTAATGTAAGTCACTGCTTGCAAACTTATAAGGCGAATGCTGTGCCAGTATTAATCCTATTAACCCTCCCACACTTCCTATGTTCCAAAAATATCCCGTCTCATCTATCCTTAATGCACTTGTACATACAAGTGTATCCTCTGATCTGGCTGAAGGAATTAATCCCAAACTCAAGCTGCCCGCCTCTGACACATACTTCAGGGAGTAATGAAAAACGTGTGTTTCCTTTTCCTATATTTGTGCATAATAAACAAAATAATTAAGTGATTGGTTAATAAAATATTGTCTGTTACTTAACTATCTGTTATTTAATGTAGGTATGTATATATGTTTGATTAATTGCATAGGTATATCTTTTATATTTTATATTATATAATGTACCTATCAATCACTTATACCTACTAAGAATTTGTGGGATTCAGGACAAAATTATACACTGAATTTATGAAGTGTTTTTATTTAGCAACGTTTCGCAGATTCGTTTCATCTGCTTCCTCAGGTCTCTATAAAACTTGTCAATCCATCAGTCATCAAATTAAAACTATATACTACCATCATCTATTATTTATTCAACTCGCTGACCTATATTCCATTCAAAACAGAGCATCTAAATTCTAATCCCCCAGTAAAAGTAAAATTTTTCACATATATCTTTCATATTTTGATGGAGTGAACTCCAATCATTTGTTAGATGAGAATCATTTATTTAATATATTCAATACCTGATGTAGTCTGAGCAAGTTTTCTGGAATAATTGCCTTCATCCTGATTTAATTTCTTGTTTTAATCGTTTTTCCCTGGTACCTAAAATTTTATGTAAAACTGGGATACCAATATTTCAGTATTCATTCTATCTGAAGAAGCCACCGTGTAGTGAAACGCCGCATCATAGAGTCAAATTTAATAACCGTTAAAAATAAACATGTGTTTTTCTAATAATATTGTTTTAGGTTTTAACCAAGTAAAGGCCACATCAATTCAAAATTTGGTAAATACGAAATTTTCTCCTCTCTGTGACCCTATGACATATTTTATATATTTTTTTATCGAATCAATTCCAATGGAATAATTCCTTCTAACTAGAGCAATTGATTAAATGATAATAAACGAAAACTACATTCCCGTAATTCATCAGATCGTTTTATATCCCAGTGAAACGGAAGGAAATTCTATTCACAAATACAACCAGTTCACTCTGTGGAAAAACAAAGAGTAGCCATACGTTTTTTCTCACTTCCTTTTATCGAAGTTTTCCAATTAACAGAGCTAACTCGAACTCCGTTTTTAATTTCTTTAGTTTTTTTGTCTGGCCTTTCTCGTTATGGTGATTTTGTTACTGTTTCAAATCCTTGTTGAACTCGCAATTGATTGAAGGAGTTTTGAAGCCTATAAAACTTCCTCTCGCATTGAAAGTTAGTAGGAACTCATTCGATATTTTTATTCAGATTAAATATTGTAACCTCTTTCAAAAATATAAGAAATTTTAGCGCTGTTTTCTAGTTTAGAGTTTTACAATTCACATGAAAACTTGAAAATGACTGCATTCTAGACCCATAAGAACCACGTGACCCCCTTTCGAAAATAGAATTGATCGAGATCTTTCGACCCGGCGGAGCTCAATCAGGTCGTGGTAACAAGTTCCCGCCTAGTCGATACCGCACGATGACGAGGTTCGAGAGATTTGCCATTGTAGTACATGATAATTTCGAAATTTTTTCTCAACAAATTTCAATTTTGGTGGAGGCCCCTTGAGTAGTGGGAGCATATAGGCTGCAGCCTGCTCCTGCCTATTGCTAAATCCGGCCCTGTCTTATTGCCCCGTTTATGATGTTCAAGGAATTCCACTAGGTCTTGAGCGATACGGATACATTCCCTGAGGCTATTCACGCCGAAACTTTGAGAATAGTGAGGCGTATTCCCTGAAGACGTGTGAAGGTGTCTGTTAGAAACTGAGCAAGATTGTCCGTCATTAGAAGGATGCAAATTTTTGTCCATTCTTCTTGCTCGTTCTTCCGAGGATGCTCAAATTCCATTAATACGTTTCAGTGCCCTGGAAAGTATACTGACGGAGATCGTGAAAATTTTTTAAATTATTCTCGTATCTATATTTAAACGAAGTTGACTATATCGATTACGAAAACTACTTGCAATATTTAAAACTGCGGCTGTCATACAAATATTTTGCCACTGATCCTCTCCTGGCTTTCGGTTAGAATTCTTTCGAATAATGTAGAAAATTAAACAGTAAGTTTCGAAAAGTTTGCACCATATGGGAAACTTTTTTATTATCCAATTTTCAGAACATTTAAATCTTGATAAAAATTGATGCATTGCGGAAAACTCTGATCTGAGATGTCAAAATTGTGAATTTCTGAACAGTGTACAGGGGAGAACAGAAAGTAGAAATTTGGATCGAATGAAAAGTTTTCTTATTTTTGACATTATAAAAATTTTTATTTGGTAAACTTGTTTAAATTTGACAGAATTCATATTTGAAATCACAGCCACCTACGCAACAAAGTCTAAAAAACTATTTTCTTATGATTACAGCCAAGTAAAAGTACCAGGATGTCATATACACCTTAGGCGCCTTCCTTATATTACTATAATTAATTTTATCGTATCATTGAAGATTAAGACATTTTTATACTGAATCTTTATTAATAATTATTAACATCGTAAACGCACCAAAACCTACATAAAGCCTTAGTTACGCATAATACATTAGTTACCATAATTTAATACGTTAGTTACGAAAGCATAATACGTTAGATACCAAATAATATTAGAACTAGTTTTCATGAACATGTAAAACAATATTTTTACAGTTTTCAAACTTGATGGATACACCTTTGCCGTTAGCGTCCACGATCGTAGGTATATCCTCTAAAGATTAATTAATAACCGAGCAAGCACTCTTTTCACTTTCGTGCGGTTCCCCAGTGCTTAATACACTGTCAGAAACATCGCCGATTTGAATTTTGCGAGCAATTGAAACTTTTTTGTCCACAAGTTCTTGTAGGTCTAATATATCTCCTCCAGCATTAACCAGAAAATTTGCCGAAGATCTTCTAACGCAGTAACCAGTATACATATTAGGATTTTCAAGTGAGAGATACTCTGCCATTTTTTGAGGTATTTTAGGGAAGAAATGAAGGCCGCAGGGCTGTACCGTATATTTTCCTTTTCTATATGATACAAACAATCTACGGTGAGTAACATGGACTGGCTTTAATTTTACGTACTTTTTAAATAAAAGCACAGGATTGACTTCGCCGTCAGATACCACAGCAAAAATCCGTTTTTTGTGACTTTTTGAGTCGGGAATAGTAGCAATAATCTTGTCCTCTAAAACGTCAACATCTTCCGTGGTCATCTTCGCTAATTCATTGGTTCGACAGGCTCCGCTAATTTCAATTAAAAAAGCCACTTTCATCATTAAAAACTCCTCGTCTGGGGCAGAACACAAAAATTCGTTGAGTTGTTCTCTTGTAAATGCTTTTGACTCTTTTGCTCTATATCCAACGTTTCCCTTCTTGATGAAACGTATTAAAGCGCCGTATTTATCGATTTCCACTCTTTCCTTAAGTTCTAAAGTCGCTCGTAACATGGAATATTTCGGCCATAAGGATGAAGCAGAATATTTCTCAGAAAGTTTTGCGAAATACGCCAGCAACACCGTTTCTTTTGCATCTTGAACTTTGTTTCGCCACTCACAAAACTGCCGGTATTCTTTTTCATAATGGATTTTAGATTTATCCGGAAGCAAGTTCAACCTTATAGTGTTGACTGCAGCTAATATATCGTCAGGAATATCAAAATCTTGCATGATTTTAATGACTTTTTGAAATGCCGAAATGAAATGACATAAAACCTTGTTGCTTTTATTTTCGCATCGACGTTGTCAATGATACGATAAAGCTTTGAATGTAACTCGATTATTAGCGATTTGACACTGTCTGTGCTAGGTGACTCGGCTGTCGCCTCGTCACCTAGCAATGTCCTCGACTATTATAAATCGCATAATAATCTCGTTATATTAATAGCTATAATATATTATTTCTGTCATTATATCATACAGATAGTTACTAACGATATACATACAGTTTGTTTTTGTTTTGTTGCGTAGGTGGCTGTGATTTCAAATAAACTTTTTCAATAATTTCGAAAATAAGAGTAGTTTACTCTTGATCCAAATTTCTTTTTTTTGTTCTCTCCTGTACAACGTTCAGAAATTTAAATTTTTGACATCTCAAATCGAAGTTTTTCGCAATGCACCAATTTTTATCAAGAATAAAATTTTCTGACAAATGCATAATAAAAAAGATTCTCATATGGTGCAAATTATTGAGACTCACTGTATAACATTTCTAAATGATTTAGATGAATTCAAGTTTCTGATTTGAATTCGTTTATTACTAACACGCGAGAATGTATTGTGGAAATGATTCAGTAGACGTTGAGGATAACGATGATGAAGTCAAGTAAATACCAGTATTTATGAATTCTAATAAGATAAATATAAAATTTTGAGTACAATTTCAGTGTATTATTATAGATTATATCTATCATGATCAACAGGGATCGAAATAAATAACTTTTTTTTTAATTTTCAATCATTCATACCAAAATTCCTTTGGAAAATTCCTTCAACTGTATCCGTTTGAAATAAATCAGATGTGACATTAGGTAGTTACCTTCTAAATATTGGATCGTTGCACAAGAGTTGTAGGTCCTCTTTTCTCGAAAGTATTATATCGAAAAGTCTCTGCGCCTCTATGAAAAGATATTCGATCGGATGTAACAGCCAACAGCACAATAATGCAAACAATTTACACGCTATCGTGTTACGTCTGCGGGCTGGGTCTTTCCAATAAAATACCAGGGGATTTCAAAACAATGAACCGAAACAACTTAATTAAACTTGGTTGCGAATTTCCCGAGATACATCAAATCCGATAGCACATATGTACATGCCGAACAAGTTTGTTCTTGTTATGTTATCACGTTGGGAAAAATTTATGATTGAAAATTATCGATTTTTGTTTTCTCGTTTCTTTTTCATCGAAATGAATCATCATATTCTACACAATGTGTGTGATATCTCGTATATGTAGTTATAGAATGGTTTGATAGGTTTTTCACCATCGCATTTTATATGAAGGATAAGTTATTTAAACCATGACGGAAATATAGTATTTCTTTATGAATTTTGTTATTTGTGGGCCAATTTAATATGATATGAGATAATCCAAATTATTAGGGGAATGACTTTCGGAGTGTCATCTGGCCTCAGGGGTTATAGGCGAATCTATATTTTCACGAACCGGGTTGCATTTTACGTTTTGGCGAAACCACTGAAAACTTCGCGTATATAGGGGCGAAATTTTTAATTTTCCCCCTAATTTGGGGGAAACACAATAACTTTCCTTACACTCGCGCGTAACAAGGCAATATATGAAATCGTGTTCGAGAGTAGCATGGTGGCCCCTATGACTACATAGGTGGCGTTACGGTAGACCTAGATGGCGTTTCAGTAGACCTAGATGGCGTTTCGGTAGACCTAGATGGCGTTTCGGTACACCTAGATGGCGTTTCGGTAGACCTAGATGGCGTTTCATAATAGGCAATGCGGTGAAAATAGTTCACTAGTGCTTTATAGTTTCTTATGTTATCTTCACTTATCGGAGTACAGAGGTGGGTAATCTCCCACAAGTGATTAAATTTATGTAGCGTTCCACCATAACGGAGGTTCATAATATCTACTTAATGAAGTCACCATTGTGAAGAAACGCTTTATATATTTCATCCTAATATATAAAAATTGGGCAATGGTTATTGTGGGGAATATCTGATGTTATCGAAATAACTGTTTTTTTTTATGGTGTCCTTTCAATTTTGATTTTTTGTCTTAGAATCCTTATTACTTGAAACTGATTGATCCATATTGACCTTTTTATATAACAGTAGATGATCATTCGTTAGTTTCATATAACATCAAATCTTTGAATATCTTCATAAATCTTAAGAATTCCAAGAGGTAATCAGAGAAATTTTTAAATTTAAATAAACATGAATTCTTTCGAATTGAAATCATTCACGTGAGGATGTATTGTTTTCAGGACACACTTGGTATCTTGTAGTTATTCTTCAGTAGCCGCTTCGTGCATCGTCGATCAGTCCTCTCAGCTTGGCGGGATGTGGCAACTCCGCGCGTCGCCGCCACTGTCCTTCGGGCAGACCGCGTCCGGCGACGGGCCATGCGTGAGTTAGGGGGCAGCTGCCGCCTCCTCAACCTCACCAAAGACGCACAGCCCCACCTTCATGTGCACCGTTCGCTCGATAAACACGGTAAGTTGACCGTATTTTTTTATATACCCATTTCGACCTCTATAACGTTGGGAGATGTGGAATAATTTTTTCGAGCTGTGAAGAATTTTTCCCGGAGATACTCGAAGGATCTCTCGAACTGAAAAATGTTTCATACTACTCTGTTTTGAAACTGAAGACTTAGTTAGGAAGTTAATTTTACCTAAATTTTGGATTTATTTACATTTCCAGTCAGCCATAATTTTTATACACAATAAAACAGCAAACAAGAAAATTTAATAATTTATTTAGTCGAATAATATGGATAATTCAAGAATAATCAATCGAAATAAAATATTGATTATGAACTAGGGAATGTTTGGCGAGATCATTTACTTTTTTTGTTATCTATATATTAATATGCCAAAGTTTTCGTTCGATATAAATCTAATAGTCCAAGGTCCCAGAGCCCCCCAGACATTACTTATTTTCTCAACAATAATATGTGTGGGATAAAGTAGTATTCGCATGTACCTTCCTACCTGCTAGCTTGGGATGACTGCCATTTTCCAGGTACCAGTTGCTAAAGATGAGCAAAACTAACTTTTTTTATATTCTTAGGAATGATTTTTAAATATGCTACAAAAACACTGTGAAAATTAATAGTTATTACTGCCAGACATTTTCCGTCGGCGAAAGCTTTTGCCAGATGATTTGAAGGTCTCAAAAAAAATTATGGAACTTTATTTATATTCTCTCTTGATTTTCATATATGGTACTCAGGGTACTATTTCATTACCTTCTGTAAGCAGCCAGACCAATCGTAAGGGCCAAACATCCCCCAGACACACATTAAATGTCCCTATGAGTATGAGCGCAACAACATGATTCGCCTATTTGAAACCGAGAGAGAAGATATATACGCGTCGATCTCCTTTCTGTACTTACTGTCTACTTTAGCTTGCTCTATGTTTGAGTATAGGTACTTTTGTGTTTTGTATATAGTATTTTATCGAGTCTATTCAAGTCAGTAACGTGCCAGCGTAAAATAAAAATAGTTATGTTTTAAAAAATTGTTTAAGAAAGAAACTAAACACAAAAGTACGTATACTCAAACATAGACCATAGACCATGAGTATAGAAGAAGAGGTCGACGCGACAAGATCATGTCTTTTCGCTCATAGTCATAGTATCATATATCAAAACAAGACTGAGAATATAAGTAAAATTCCATTATTGTTTTAGGACCTTCAAAGCGTCTGGCAAAAACTTCCGCCGACTGGTGTCTGGCAGTTATAATTATTTATTTTTACAGTATTCTCTGAAGCATATTAACAATCAGTCCTGAGAATGCAAGAAAAGTAAGTTGAGTTTTTGACCACCTTTATTTAGCACCTGGAAATTGGCTATGGATCCAGCTAGAAGGTATGCATACACTGCAGGTGCATACGAACACTACTTTTTCCCACACATATTATTGCTGAGAAAATAAGTAATGTCTGGCATTTCTGGGATCTTGCTATATAAATTGATTTAGACATTTTTTTATCTGTTCGCTTTAGTTGGCTAGATTTCATTCTATGAAACTTCCAGACGTCTTTCGAATGAACGCAATCGATAAAAAAACACATGTTTTTTTGTAATCTGAGATTGAAAGCTCAAACAATGAATGAAATATATCAACACATCTACAACGAAAGAAAGAACTCTACTTTATATTATAGACTGAAAATCGTGAGCTCCGATTTCCGAGAACGATTACAATATTGCTTTATTTTATACCTTCCAGCGTCTGGAACGAAATAATGAAATGCAAAGCAGATGTACGAGACATATAGCCTCCAGGGAGGCACGATATTGAATATTTCGATATCACCTGCAAACATTTCTGGGAATACTTCACAGAGATTAAAATAAAAGTCCCTTGTAAAGCAGAGGTAGAATAACCATCTGTGAAGTAGGCGTGCTGGGTTCGAAACCAAAGTTAGATATGAATGTTTGTATGTGTTTATGAGTTTCAGTGGTTCAAACAATTCAAATAATTGGGTAAAGTACATTGAATTGAATTGGCATTTACTTAGTAAAAGTTTATATTCATAACTTCATAAAGAAACAAAACATAATTTCAGTACATATTTACTGAAAATTTGTTTACAACAAAATTATTTCAGTTTCAACAACCTGTGTTATAGCAATAAGGGAGGTTTGATCATGGGAAATCCCTTAAGCCCTTTGTTGTCAGAAATCTTTATGGATAATTTAGAGAAAATGAACCACTTGAATAGTAAATACTTTTTTCATTGGTATAGATACGTGGATGACGTCATTGTTTGGTATACTGGTAAAGATAGACAATTGGATAATTTCATTACTTATATTAATTCCATACACCCCCATATTAAATTTTCTCTAGAGACTGAAATGAATAATTCTATTAATTACTTATAACTATTATAAGAAAAAGCAACAAACATAAATTTTCAATTTTTCATAAACCATCTCATACAGATATTACAATTCATAATGCATCACTACACCCAATTTCACATGAATTAGCCGCTTATCATAGTATGATTTATAGACTTTTCAATATTCCGTTGTCCGAAGCTAATTTTCGAAAAGAATTGAATAATTAAACAAATAGCAGTGAATAATGGTCATTCACCCAATATGATTGACTGTCTCATTCAGAGGAAAAAATACAAAATAGCAATTTCAGAAGTTTACCCACTTATATCCGAGAAAAGTACAGTCTATAACAGTTTAACATACTTGGGCAAACCTTCCGAAAACCAGAAATTGTTTCTTCATGAACAAATTTTCAAAGTTTCATATACAACCAACAATTGCATTGGAAAATTTATTAAAAAAAACAAATCGAAAATCCATAGAGATGAACGTACTGGTGTTTATAGACTCAACTGTACCGGTTTTGAAAATTTTATATAGGAAGTATAATTAGAAATTTCAAAACTCGAATACACGAACACCAACGTAGCTATATTAAGTAGAAAACTGACTCTAATTATGCGTGTCATCTTATTCAAGAAAACCATAACTTTAATCACAATTAAAATATATTACAGTTCAATGTACCTACCAATAGCTCTGAATGAATTGCTCATTGTTATTTAGTTTCTCTAAGAACCTCTGTGTTATGTTCAATTTCTCGTATAAATAGATTGTTTTGTAATACCATAATTTAGTACGAGATAAAGTCAATGTTATGAAAATGCCGTAAAATGAATTTTTCTTCAATAACATGATAATAATCTGGACGGTGCTTGTTTATCATATATCATTCTGAGAAGGACCAAGCGCCCATATCGATCTGTCGTGGGAAGGTTGACGTAGACCACTATCATTGCTGCTTTATTCCAAATCAGTCAAATGAATTAATTGGACCCAGCTCCCACGCTCTCCGATTTCGTCTCTATATGGATCAAAATGAGAAGCATAATTAACTACCGCCTCCAGGAATTAACCGAGACTTCATTAGATCAGCGGTTCTTAATCTCTGATAGACGAGAAACATGTTGGTCTAAGCTTACGTACTTTGAGTAATGGAAGAAAACCGCAAAAACTAATATTCGAACTCAATGACAACATCATGTGTCATAACCATTGATACCGATAGGTGGATAGTGCAATGCAAATAAACGGTAAAGCGCCCTGTAAACGATCAAATTTGTTTGACAAACTTCACGTGTTCTTCAAGCAATGGCATAAACGATCAAACCAAAGATCAAACAAATTTGTCAAATTCTTCCTTAGTTACGGTTTTCTCGTTGACGTGACGTGACACGTTCCATGAAAAATGAGCAGTACGGTTTTGAATTTAGTTGTCAAAAATGCAGTCAATCCAATTCTTCATCAAACACTTCAAACACGTGAATTGTTTGACAAACGCATCAAACAAAGCCATAGACTATCAAATAATTTGACGAACACCTAAAATTTGACAAACAAGTTTGATCGTTTACAGGGCGCTTATAACTACTATAGTCAGTACATAAAAATGTCAACTTAAATTAAAATTGTTCGAAAACCTGACATTTCTGCTGCCCATACTTACTCCTGCATATGAGGTGAACCATAGTTTTCAATACTAGTATAAAACAATATTTCAATCAATTATGAACCAAAGTACCTTTCACATTTTCAACTTATTTGTTTGAACTAACGAAGAAATTTCAGCAACCTAATGTACAAAAAAAACTAAAACGAAAGTGACTGACAATTACAAAGTAACATCTAATTCGAGTTATAAGAATTAATTAAAATATAAAACCAAATTAATTCAGGGACATTGAAAACTTCCCTATAGTTTGATTGATATTGGATTTTTTTTTATTGTCATTATAAAAAACCAAATTTAATCGATTTTTGAAGGCCGTTTTCGAATTGCCATCACTCTTTTTCATTAACGAAATCGAGGCTGTATTATATTATTTGCCACTTGTTTAAGTTGCCCTGGATAGAGTGATTTTGATAGATAACAACTCAAGTCATCAACTTCAACTTCTGCACGTTTATGTCAAATGTCTTAATGCGTATTATATCCATATTATATCAGATTTCTCATTCAGTTGAGTTAAATACAGACTTTGGTCACTTTCAGCGTAAGAGACATATCCTAAATTTATATTCGCTGTCAGATTAATCACTTAGTCTGACACCTCTCAGGTCTTCATCTTCTCTCAGGAGGTTGAAGGAGGTTCTGTCAAACTCACGGTTATGTCATGATTATTTTGTAGGATAACATCAGAATTTGTGATACTTTCTCCTTGGGGATGTTAGAATAGGTAGATTATTATAGTAATTTTTATTGTTCCAAATTTCACGTACCTATATCATTAGTTTCAATTTTTTTCAATTTAAAGTTTTCTATAACAATAGTAAATAGTCAACTGATACTCACTTACCACCTTTTTTCAGTTTAGCTCCTTTTTTAGATGAAGTTTGTATTTTAATTGTGATCAAAAATCTGAAAGAAACCTCGCACTCCATGGAAAAGGTAGTAAATATGTACTACTAAATAGTAAAGTTACTGCTAATGATTAACATCATCAACCATCACAGACTCTCAAACGGTTCGAATGAATATCAATTCAATGGTTCATTCTTTAACTCCCTGAAATTCTTTTCTTTTTATTAAATTATTAGCAGACCAAAAACTTTTCCTAATAAAAATGTTTATTCTGCAAGTTTATAACCATCATGGCAAGTAAAATTCTCAGTGGAAACTTCAAATTAAAAGAACTCTCATTTCACGCTCCTTGACGCCAAAAATTTTTGGCCATTTTCCTTCTCATGAATATAAATTACGTAGAAAATTCGACACCAAGATTATACCTCTAACGCCAACAAGCGAATACGAAAATTGAAACAAAAAAAAAATTCCCAGTTGAATCGGATTGGCAGAACGTCGAAAACTGCACATCTAATTATTCTGTTTGAAATTCCTGACATTTTCGATGGACAGGCGATTATGTAACTCAGTGGTGCGCAAACTTTCTTCATGGGGGGCCAGAAAGTTTATGAAATTTCAGAGGAGGGCTAGAATTTGAGTACCAATGAATTTAGTTTCGAGAACTTTTAACCAAATGAACATTATACACTTGCACAAATGCCAGTTATAAATTACAATTTAGCTTTCATTCGAAGGCCTTGCCATAGAAGACGTGAGATACATATATGAAATTGCTTTTGGTTTGCCATAATATTGGAATTTGAAACAGTTTCGAATGGGTGCCCCACTGTATTTCAATAATTTCCAACTGCAATTCTACAGAGAAATTGGCAAAAAGTGGTATTGAAGAACAACCGGTGGCGGCTGGCATGGAAGGACTCTCCCACGAATTCTAGAAAGAATCGTATTTTTTAAATTTAAACACATAAATATATAATCATATATAATTTTAAACAAACTAGTTACTATGAGACTTAAGCAATATTCTAAAAATTTAAACAAATCCATTGGCTCCACCGTAATTTACGGAAATATACAAGTATTTCAATCTACCTGCAACCAACATTACATTTCTTCGATGAGCACGGGCGTTTGAGTCACGAGTCCACATATCCCCCAATAACCGCAAGGCGAGATGACGTAAGAATGAGGGTTAGAAAAAGTTGTTTTTAGCAAATTAAGTTTGTAGGAAAAAGTGGATTTAAAAGATAATGGACGCCCGACGCCTGTTTTGGATATAATTCAGGAACAGAAAGGGTATAAAAATCGGCCGGCTCGTCGGCCGGTTTTTAGGCAAAAATTTGATGAAAACGTTTGATTCTGATTGTGTTCCTTTTCCTATATTTTTTACCAAATAAAAAAATCAGGTTAGGTACATTGAAAAATGGCGCAAGGAAATAATGAAGTTATTGGTAATTTCATTGAAATTTATAAGAGTGAACGGTGTTTGTGGAAAATGAAAGATGATGACCATTGCAACAGAGATGCTGCATACAGGAAATTATCGTCTGAATTGAAGAAAATCAAGAGTTTGCAACAGTTTGTTCGGAAGGAGCAGAAGGTAATTAACATCTCAATAAAATCTGGCATCTCAGCAGATGATAAATGCAAACCTTAACTTTGATACTTCGAATTTCATGAAGGAAATTATTATAATCAGATGGTTAACGTCTTGATTCTTAAGGAGACCATTGTTTGCGTTCCTCCCATCAGTTTTGACGTTTCGTAAACATTTCAAAAAATAAGGAAAGAAAGAAAGAGAATCCTTGAACTGACAAACTTGACAGGTATACATGAAGAGTGTGTGCGTTCCGCAGGTATCAGGTACACTTGACAGCAGTAACTATTCAGGCGTACATGTCAGGTATACCTGATAGTGAGTGGCCGGCTCTAGGGATATTACTCTGAAACTGAAAATGTTCGAAACGCTATGTATAAACATCGATATCGTATGATACAAAAATGTTCTTTTAGTCCCTTGAAGTTTGTGTCGAATGACATCAGCTACCTTGAATCAACTGACATGTTCAAGATTGATCGCCGTAGTTAAGGTGTCAGCTTGGGAATTCATACATTGGAAAGATTTCAAGTAGACAATTTATCAAATCGAAAATAGCGTATCCCAAGGAAGTTATATGAAAGAACTGTAATTCATCTTCAAAATATTCTGGAATTTTACTCTGCATATAAAGTAATACATTAACATCTTAGGGCTTCATCATATACGTATCTGAGAGCATAGTTTTTTTCAAACAAAGCAGTTACAACAACAAAACAGGTATCAATGTATATTGATATCACCACCAAATATAAAATCGACTTGCATTGGAATTTTGTAAGCCAATTGTATTCGATCACATTTATTCGTTCATGTCTAAATAATCATATGAATAAAAAAATGCTAAAAAAAATTGTGTACTAATGATCTTTCGAAAAAAATACTATTAAAACTTCTCGTTCTTATACATGATTCGATTTCATAAATATAGACTGAATAGAAGCATTTCTATTCTTGAGAAATTTTTTAACTTCGTTATATTTATAAAAACGAAATATGCCAATGAAAAAAATACTGGTTTTAGTCCTTCAGCTGCTCTATAGCATCTGAACGTAAAAAAACCGAAATCGAAAATGTTTATACTTGAAGTTTCCAAAGTTATGAACTTGATGAAAGAAGAGAGCGTTTCGGATTGACATTGACATGGTATTCTTGGAGCTAAATGAGAAAAGTTGATAACGAAGTTTTGATATCTTTACGGATAATTTCATTAACGACAGACTTTCTAGATATCACTTTATTCAGAATTGGGGGGGGGGGGGGGTGGGGGGGGGGGGGGGTGGGGGGGGGGGGGGGTGGGGGGGGGGGGGGGTGGGGGGGGGGGGGGGTGGGGGGGGGGGGGGGTGGACTTCAGAATCAAAATAAAAATTGAACGGTGCTCGAGAATGTCAAGGTGACGTTTTCTTTTTGCAACTTTTTTAGTCTCCTATTTCCTTATGGCACGTGCAAATCGTCAGATTAGTGAAATGCATACTTTTCTGCATTTAATTAACTCACATTGCCCTAATCTGACGCGCTCGAGTTTTTCGAACGATCGATTTTTTTTACTTTTTACTAATCTGATCGGCTGCCCTACACAAATTATGCCCTTATATTGAGAGTTCATGTATGGTGGAGATACTTAACAGGGTGCAAGGTTTCCCCTTATATGTTATTCTGTCGCGCTTGAATAAATCCCAAAATCCCCGCTTACTCCCCTACTATAACTTTTTTCTCAAACTTCTGTATCTATAGTAGAATTTTACCACTACATTATAACTTGTTTTTATTTTCTACAATCCCAATAATTTCACACGATAGTAATGATAGAACTGAAATTTCAATATCAGATAGACTTTTTTTTTGTGAGGAGGAAAAATCTTTCAATCACACCGCCTTTGAAGGATCATGGCCATTAGTATGAGATTTCCACCCACTAAAAAACCTCTTCTCCTTTTTCACCGTACAGAGGTGCCACTTATGATAAGTACGGTGGTTCTAATCATCTCCTACTCGTACAATAACAACAGCTCCTCCAAATACACTTGGGGAGATAAAAAATAATTGTATATGAAAAAATTTTAATTTGAAGAAAATAAGACCTCCGTGAAGGAGATCTGCTACTGAGTCTTCTTCATTTTTATAGATAACCTAATTGTCACTCATTCTACCTGGTCAGGTCCTGTCTAATCAAGATCGAAAGGGGCTTCGAAATAACTCAATTACCTATTGGATGATGAGAGGAAAATCCTATTATCTATGTAGCTTCAATTCTGTCGAACAATGTAAATTCGACAAAGAAATGCGGAGCGATAGCTATATAGGTTTACGATTTTATCGCATATCGAGTGTAATTGGGTTACATAGTGGGTAATTTGATTTCTCACTTCCTCGTAGAATAGATTAAAATGATGTGATAGATGGTACATTAATCGAATTACCGAACAGTTGTATAGAAACTTCGTTACAGTATCGAAACTGATAGCAATTTCCACGAAATTTCCAACAAAGTTATAAGTGTATGTTTATTTTTTGTATGTGAAAGATATGATACTGTTCATTTACCAGAGGAAACAACTGTAATATAAAAGGCTTCTTCACAAGGGCGGGGCAAGACCTCAATATGATGTGGGCAAGATACATTTCGCGAAGCGCTATTCTTCTACTATTCTGTTCAATGTTCACAGTAAATTCCTTTTTTTGTCGCAATAATCTCAACATGTGGTAGCCTATGTAATTCACAGACAGCGAACAGTAAATTTTATCACAATTTTTTATCATCACTACTTTTCGTCTGCAATATTTGATGTTTATTACTGGTATTAAAAAATCTGGTTTTACCGGCTTTTAGGAGACTGTATAGGTTCCTCGCTGTCTCCATAATCAAACAAGCTTTTTCTTTTGGCCACCCTTTTATTTTTGAAGCCTTTAGGAAGATCATAACTGCTTTTCTCATTAATTTTGTTCAAAACCGAATCACAATCACTAAGTATGTCTGATTGTTCTGTTTAATTTTTTAAGCTTCCGATGCATTGAACAACTTTGTCAAATTGCAGTAATATAGCCTTCACTGCCCCATTTCTGACCTCCCACCTGATGTCTGATAAAGGCTTCAGTTTGCCTATGATTAATTTTCAGCGTTTGATGCATGAACTTGAAAAAAGCAAGTAAATTTTCTCAATAAATCCAAAAAATGTTTTTGCTACCACAGAAATATTTGCTACGTCTACTAACAGCAGATTCCAGCTATGACAACCACATGGTATAAAAAATTGCCCTAGAATTTATACTTAATCTTCGAGGTTCAACTGCACTATTTAGGACTACAATATTTGGACCATTGTCATAGTCTTGGCCACGACAGTTTTGAATATCTAAGCCATATTTTTTCTAGCTCTCCCAGTATTGTATTAATTGAATATTCTTCGGTCGTTTCGTTTCAGTGACAGCAAAAAATCCGATAAAGTTTTCTTCTAATGCGTTCATTGATGTATTAAAATAACTTAAGATAGCTGACATTTGTTTAATTTTAATACAGTCTCTAGTGCAGTACACTAATATATATATATATATATATATATATATATATATATATATATATATATATATATATATATATATATATATATATATATATATATATATATATATATTTATTTATATTTATATATATATATATTTTTATATCTATTTAATTATATATCTATATATTTATATATTTATATAATATATATATATATATATATATATATAGATATATATATATATATATATATATATATATATATATATATATATATATATATATATATATATATATATTATTATTCATTCGAATAACGTAGGTAAAGGTTTCTTTGGTTTCCCTTTTAATAATAACAGATTTGAATGTTAATATTGGACTGAATCGCACGTAATGAATAACAAAGAACGGCCACAGCCAAAAAATTTTAGTGAAACATAGTAGTCTTTTTCTATTCAAATTTTTTCAAATCAATAAATGTCAAATAAATTTCAATTTTCTCAAAAGTTTTGATAAAGCCAATAATTATCAAGACAATATATATATATATATATATATATATATATATATATATATATATATATATATATATATATATATATATATATATATATATATATATATATATATACCTATATATATATATATGAATTGTCGTTGCCTGTGAACTACTTTTAACTTCTTGATAAATATTAGCAATAACAGGTTTGGTGAATCTCAAAAATACTCGATTTTATTAAAAAGTTGACCTTTCGCCACGACATTCATGGCTTTTTTAAAACTTTTTCTTGGATTTGTCTTTAAAAAAAACATTATTCGTAATTCTGGAGATCACATGTTCTAAACCATACCTTCTTTTTAGAAAAATTGAAAATTCTAGATATTTAAATTTTGTTGAAGAAGATGAGTTGTTATGGTTAAAGTTTGTTTGTTGAATTATTTTGTTTTGATTAACGTTGTTTCTTAGAAAAATTAAAGAATTAAATCTGCATATATTGAACTTAAATGTTTTATATCTGTTCTATAATTTACAACTTTATTTAATTTTTTTTAAATATGCAACATTTTTAAAATTTCTCTGCGTTTTTGATCTTTTTCTATTTCTATAATTTTTGTGCTATTAAAGTTGAAAATATGATTCTCATTATTTTTATGTTTCATTAGTGCTGTGGTTTGTGTTTTGGTATATTTGTGTGCTTTCAATCTTTCTTCTAAATTTTGAAAAGTTTGTCCTATATATGATTTATTACAATTATTACAGGGTATACTATAAACAACATAAGATTTTTGCAAAAAAGGTGTTTTAGTTTTTAATTTAGAATATATTTGTTTTATTTGATTTTGCGCAGTGTGGGCTA
This sequence comes from Cynegetis impunctata, assembly GCA_030704885.1. Classification (NCBI taxonomy): domain Eukaryota; kingdom Metazoa; phylum Arthropoda; class Insecta; order Coleoptera; family Coccinellidae; genus Cynegetis; species Cynegetis impunctata. The sequence goes on along the minus strand of JARQZK010001455.1, from coordinate 467,765 downwards.
CTTTAATATCGTGTGGATTTAAAATATGTGATATTTTATTACTTAAATGAGGAATATATGGAAGAGGAATATATTTTCTGTTAGTATTTTCTTTGTCTGACGATTCTTATGTGTTGTAAAGTTTATGAATTCTATTTTTAGTGATTTTCTGTATAAGTTTTATTGGGTAATCATTTTTTTGTGAGTAATTCATAGACATCTTGTAATGTTTCATCTCTGTGTGTGGGTGAATTTAGTTTAAGTGCTTTGTCTATATATCCAATAATTAAACTCTTCTTTTGTGACAAATGATGTGTACTGTTGTAGTTCAATGTTCATTGTGAAAAAATTTCTTTTTTATCTCATTTTGTGATAATTTCATTGTTTTTGTGTATGAGAGTAATATCAAGAAAATTTAATTTATTGTTTATTTTATGTTTTGAAAAAGCAACGAATGTCGTGGCGAAACGCGAGGCCCCTAGATCAGCGACGTCGTAGGCCCACGCCTTACGCCGCCACTGCTTCTTCACAATCATATTAACCTATGTCCTGGTTGAAACACTATTTAATTTCTTCTTGTAATCGTTTCTCTCGAGTTTTGTCTTGATGTGGCCGTTACTAGGTCAAAACCCATAACAATATCATTAGAAAAACATATGTTTGATTTTGACGATTATTATAGCGTTTCACCACACGGTGACTTCTTCAGATTTAATGAATACTGAAATCTTGTGATCTTAGTTTTACATGAAAGTTTTATTACCTAGGAAAGAACGATTACAACAAGAAGTTAAATTAGGGTTTTTCTAGATCTTACTGTAACTTAATCTTACAATAAACATGATTTTTCAATTTTTCATAAACCGTTCCATATACTACAATACACAATACTTCACTTTATACTTTCTAACATAGAATTGCAACTTAGAATAGTATGGTCCACCTACTACTTAACATTCCGATGTCACAGGTAAACTTCGATAAAGAATTGAACATAATTAAACAGAGTACTACCAATAATGCATATAATCCAAAATCTATTGACAATATAATAAATTAAAAAAATTTTAATTTAGCTATCAAACAAGTTTTTTCTCTATCCAAAGATGTTGAAAATAGATTCAATATTTTAACTTATAGTAAACCTAGTGAAAAACTAACATTAATTCTTTCACATTATAATTTCAATATCGCTTACCGTGCGAATAATTCTTTGGGTCAATTTATAAACAACAATAAATCAAAAACAGATAAACGCTCAAAATCGGGTGTCTATAAATTATCATGTGGTGTTTGTAACAAAATGTATATAAATAGAACACATAGATATTTCGGAAAAAGAAATAAAGAACATGGGCGCTGCTTCGTAAGCAATAAGAGAGATTCTTATTATTCCAATCGTTTGCTAGATGAGAATCATTCATTTAATAAAAATTTCCATATTTTACATAGAGAGAATAGAAGACTGAAATTCAACTTTTGGGAAGCCCTAGAAATTAACAGGTATGAGTATTCTGATCTGTTACTGAACGAACAAATTGACTTAAATCATTCTCCGCTCCTAAATATGTTTAATACCTGATGTAGTTTGAACAAGTTTTCTGGAAGGATTACCTACCCTCCACCCTAATTTAATTTCTTGTTGTAATCGTTTTTCCCTTGGTACTAAAATTGTTATGGGAAACTGAGACACCAAGATTTCAGTATTTCTTTCTATCCGAAGAAGCCACAGTGTGGTAGAACGCCGCGTCATAGAGTCGAATATAATGACCGTTAAAATCAAACATGTGTTTCTCTAATAAAAGTTTCTTTTGAGTACTGCGATTTATGTAGATTGATAACTGTTGGAATACTTGAGGTAAGATGAAGAAATCCTCATTTCTCATGAAATATATTGTAAAGATAAATTAGAAACAGATAGAAACGAAAATATGACTTGCTTTCTTGTTAACCACCTAGAAAACTACTTAACCAAAATTCCAATACTGAAACGGTCCATACATCTCGATCGCATGTGACCGTAATATTGACCTAATTATTTCATCTATCCTGAGTGGAGTAAACTTCATCATAACAATTGCCTAGAAGTTAAAGGAAACTCGTTTAAATCAGGGAAAATTGGGTCGACGCTTGGTGTTGGTGACTCGTGTTTTCCGAGCTGAAATTTCAAGAATGGCGAAAAGTTCGTCGTCGTGTGTCGAAGAGTCCCTTCGTGAATACTGATTGGACTTCACATTTCCCATAATCTAACTTTTGCGAGAAATTTCTATCCCGCTTAAAATTTTGAAACTTTGAATTAGTATAGATAATCAGATTGACTGTTGTATATCGAATATGGAATAACATTCAAAAGATCTATATATATATATATATATATATATGTATATATATATATATATATATATATATATATATATATATATATATATATATATATATATATATATATATATATATATATATATATATATATATATATATATATATATATATATATATATATATATATATATATATATATATATATATATATATATATATATATATATATATATATATATATATATATAGGTATATATATATATATATATATATATATATATATATATATATATATATATATATATATAATCCTGAGAGCTTAATATAAGGTTTGAAAGTAATTTTGATTGAAAATTGGTATTTTTTCTGTTAGTGGAACGAAATTAGTTGAAAAAATGATGCCGTCAACTATTGAAAATTACCTAATATTTAATGTCAACACTCTCAGTAAAGGAATCTATTAAGACAACATGCGATATTAAGGTCTTTTGCTTCTATAAAATATTTGTTTACGTAAGTGAGGTTATGATATACGCCCTGCTTTGTCGCTTCAGTGACAACTCTCATCTGTATTCAAAATATTCGATTCGTGTGATGAAGTTTGCCTTTCATTTAAAAATGCATTCCCAAGGTTCCCGAAGAATTTAAAACTGTTCTGGCCATCAAAGCTTATATATTTTCAAACTGGGCTATCATATGGCCTGGCCAACTTTGGGCACAGTACCTCATTTATATATATATATATATATATATATATATATATATATATATATATATATATATATATATATATATATATATATATATATATTTATATATATATATATATATATTTATATATATAAATATATATATATATATATATTAGCAAAAAGTTTTGATAAAGCCACGACTGTCGTGGCGAAACGTCAACTTTTTAATAAAATCGAGTTTTTTTGAGATTCACCAAGCCTGTTTTTGCTAATAATTATCAAAAAGTTATACATATATATATATATATATATATATATATATATATATATATATATATATATATATATATATATATATATATATATATATATATATATATATATATATATATATATATATATATATATATATTACTATTCTTATTTTCTTGGAATAAGGTTCATATATATAATAAAGTCAATATTTCATGTTCTTTAATTAACCAAACGTTTCGGCCAGGGTTTTGGCCTTTATAAATGGGATCTACAATCAGCAACAGGCATTACACAATGTTACACATTAACAGTGATATAAAGATACAATAAATTCAAAAATAACATAAAACAATTATGACAGATCGAAGCTGATGTCATAATTATTTTTTTCGAATTTATTGTATCTTTATATCACTGTTAAATGTGTTACATTGTGTTATGACATAATGCCTGTTGTTGATTGTAGATCCCATTGATAAAGGCCAAAACCCTGGCCGAAACGTTTGGTTAATTAAAGAACATGAAATATTGACTTTTAATATTCATATGAACCTTATTCCAAGAAAATAAGAATAGTAATATATACATATATTTCAGCATGTTATTAAGAGATGATATTTCAGAGAAACTAAATCCTTGAAGAACCTTAAAAAATATGCGCACAAATTGTGTGAAAAAGTTTGATGTGTCGGATATGTTGTCAAGGAAACGAATGTCACAGCCTCATCATTAGTATGAATAATTCGTGAAAAATATATGTATATGATATACTGTCAGTATTACATTCGCAACCAACAAAATATATATCACGTAACTTGCTTCTGTAGACATATGTTACCCGTACACGTATATTCGATCATATTTCACACGTCACTCAATTACCCCAGTTCCACTCCTTCAAGGATATATCAGATCACCCCAAGCTCCGCTACTTCTTTATTGTGTGTGCTCGAAAAATATGTCACTGCACGTCGCATTGCTATTCAACTTCCAAATTTCGTAGTACGTGTGAAGAAAAACTGATGTTTATTATGATACTTCACGTGTGACTACTTGAAATCGCAACTTATTCATCTGACAAAACCAATCGTATAGAAAAATTCCAAATCCAAATTAGTAATAGGTAAAATACAGCAATATTACTTTTTTATACTCTCCCTTGGTATTTGAAACACTTATGAATAAGTCGGCTTGCGCTATAAGCTGACTGGTAGACATTGTCACGCAATTGGCGAATTATATGGTGTTCCTCGGAATACAGATGTTTGTCGGTACGCTGTGAAAGATAATATTGATTATGTTTTTGAAGAGGATGATGTTAAGGGGATTATTCCAGGCGAGTATTCGCCTGTGTCCCATCATATACCCTCATGGAATCGTAATCTAGTACATTACCCAGCAGAATATAGATATAATTTTTGAATTGCAATTATTGGGCAATACCCATATCTTATCCAGGAGTCGAACCCGCTACCGTCTATGCCCTAGACAATTTCCTAACCAACTGGACCACATACGGTTGATAATATTGAATTAGGACTAGGTATGTTGTTTTTTGAGTTTTTGTTGTTCAATGGCTTTAATTGAGACTTGTTAATAGTTGTATATATTTTGATCATTTAAATTGATATTTCTACAAAATAAGTATTCCTACTGTTACTCTTGAACAGGAATCACCTACCTCCAAACTCTTGTTTTATGTATTTTCAACTTATCTTTCTATATTTTCGAATGTTCATGAAAATGCGATTTTATAGTATCTATTGCATTGAACGAATATTTACTTCAAAAACCACTAATACGGTAGTAGAGCGCATGGTCTGAATTTTAAGAGATTGAGCTCTCTATACAAGGTGTTGTTTATTAGGTTCTATTTCCATTGAATTTATGGATTTTTATTTCATCTGAATTCGAGTTTTTCTTCGTGGTAATCGGTACTTGAATACTATTATAGCAACACTGTTATAATTCATCTAGAATGGGACGAATATGAGAGACATGCTTCCCACTCCTTAAAGATTGTTTATATGCATACTTTTTCTGGTGACTTAACAGTAAAGTAATATTTTTGAGGAGGTAATTTTTAGACTTTCATGACATTTCTCACGGTTGAATCGGGCCGTTAATTGCTTAATTAATCCCTGTTTTTCGTTTTTCTCTTAGAACCTCTGAGCGTTATCCGTTCCAGCAACCTGGTGACTTGATTACTCTAAGCCATGCTTAATTGAGAGTTATTTGGCCAGTGGGGGCACGTTTAATCTCTATTAATCAGAAGCAGACATCCCTCTCTCTCATGCTAACGAGTGACCTCTGTTACATTGCACAGGCAGATGTTGTATCGCGAGAACATGCATGTAAAAAATATAAAAACGTGACACTTACAAATTACAAAACATACTCACTTCTTTGATGAATCTGGAAACATATAGACAGTGAGGGCGTGTGGGTTAAAACAAACTCATTCAAAAGTGCAGGTCTTTGTTTTTAGTAAAACGCTCGGTCGCCAGTTTCATTTTTTGGTGCATGTTTTTCATGATGATTTTATGTATACAGGACGACTCAAAATAATTGACCTATTCAATTGTTTCAAATGGAAATACCTATATTTTATTTGATTTTCTAATACTAAATCGACTTTAAATTATGTTTCATCTAAAATATTCTTCATCTGAAGTCAATAGTTTAACAGGAATTTGAGTATTGTGAATGAAACTTCACGGTTTTTGATTTTCACTATATTTTGCTAACATGGCAATTGTTTCGCCAATACACAGTGGCTTCTCCGGATGTATAATACATACTAACTTTTGAAACGAGAATATTGGAAGATGAAGGAAGGGAATATACATTAAAAATGGGCACTTAGCAGGTAGAATGTACAAACTGTTAATGACATGGGAAAACACAATAGTGTCATTAACAGGTTGTACTTTCTACCTGCTGAGTGATTACGTTAGGTTTTCCCCATTCTTATTGTATATTTCCTTCCTTCATCTTTCAATATTCTCCTTGTAAAAGTTATATGTATGAAACATCTGAAGAAACAACCACTGTGTATTTTCGAAACAATTGTCATGTTAACAAAATATAGTGAAAATCAAAATCTGTGAAGTTTTATTTACAATATTAGGAATTTAAGGTTAATAACTTAAAAAATTTGCGAAAACGCGTTGGTAGGATTTGAAATTAAGGGGTTTGTGTTCTCATAATTTGGATGAAGTGCAGCTAAACTGGGTACTATGTAATTTTGTAGAATGTCTAAATAATTCAAAGCGTTCAGTGCAGCCTCAATAAAAAATGAAGGTACCCACATTTCCGATCCAGTATGGTCTGAATTATTTATTTTTAATCGCGAAATTCTCGATAACTATTAAGTTCAGTCAGGTATAGGACATGGTACATGAAACATACTTAGAAATCGATGTAGATATCAAAAATTTGAAAAAATTAAGTTGGTGGACGACACTTATTTTTGGGCCATCATGAACCTATGTATATGTATATTTGAAAATAATACTACGTCGGGATATTCATTGTAAAATCATTGGTTAATCAACATAATAGTCCAACAGAGCTAGTTTTATGGGACACGACAACATGGTATTCCCATTCATCCTTCAAGGGATAATGTCAGTGAATTCAACATCCGTGCCACACAAATTCAATATCCGTGGAAACACTAGGCATCTGTTTTACTTTTCAACGAGCTCATCAGAAAAGTGCCGTCGATCGATCGAGTGGAAAACGACATCAAATTTACATAAACACCTCATAGTTTCTATATCGTTGCCCACTCGGTCGATGGGTGGGACACTAGTGACGAGCTCGTTAAAGAACGAAACATACTGTCTCGTATTTCCTTATTGTGTGGCTCCGATATCGAAATTTCCAACATTCTCCCTTGAATTATGAATGGAGATACCACCTCGTCGAGACTCAGGAAACTAGCTCCGTCGCAGGTGATTTCATGAATCATCAATTTTTGGATGAATTGCCCTACATATTATTATCATAATCACTCCACCTGTGTAGTGAAAATAAATACTCATTTTCAATATGAATATATACATACATATATATAGGTATATATATATATATATATATATATATATATATATATATATATATATATATATATATATATATATATATATATATATATATATATATATATATATATATATATATATATATATATATATATATATATATATATATATATATATATATATATATATATATATATATATATATATATAATATATTTATATATATATATATATATATATATATATATATATATATATATATATATATATATGTACATATATATATATATATATATATATATATTATATATATATATATATATATATAATATATATATATATATATATATATATATATATATATACAGTGCTTTCATGATGAAAGGAACAAATTCATTAAAAAATTAGGTTTCTTATTTCATGTTAAAATCCTCGGACAGGTCGATTTAGTATTTTTATTTGGGCATTTTTCGCAATAAAAATTTTGTATTACAGGGTATCTCATTCAAGAGTTTATGGCTTTGTCATTAGTTTTTTAAAGGTAATACCCTGCTATATTATTTCACTTTACAATTCTACGATAAATTCTTATCACTTTTTGTGAACATACCATATGCCTCAACTCGATGGATTGCCAGAAACGGAGATAGTGTGGTAATGAGAGGTACGATATGAAAACACACAAATGTAATTACTAATTTAATTTTTACATATGTTCAATCTGTTGTCCGTTTACTTCGAGACATTTTTGAAGGTCGATTCAATGTTTCCCGTTGCACATTTTCAATTACTTCTGGACTGATAAGTCTTATTTCCTGCCTGATTCTCTCTTTTAGATCATCAATATTATTTGGTCTATTCAAATAAACTTTAGACTTCAAATAACCCCATAAGAAAAAATCCAATGGGGTTATGTCCGGTGATCTTGGCGGCCACTCAATCGGACCTCTCCGTCCTATCCATCTGTTGGGAAAAGTTGCATCAAGAAATTGTCGAACAGTGATTGAATAGTGAGGAGGTGCCCATCTTGTTGAAACCATATCTCGTTATTAGGTATGTCAGGATCTTGTGGGTTAGGAAACAAAACAGCTAAAGCCGGAATGAGTTCGAACTGGAGAAAGTTCAAGTAGTCCTCTCCGTTTAGTGTTCCTTCAAAAAAATAGGGACCAACTATACGATTTCGAACAATCGCTGCCCATGTATTAATTTTTTGAGGCCGCTGTGTGTGGCATTCTTGCATCCAATGAGGATTCTCGGTCGCCCAATACCTACAGTTTTGTCTGTTGACGTGGCCATTTAAAGTAAAGGTGGCTTCATCAGAAAAAATTATGTTTGTAATGAAATATTATATATATATAATTCATGTACCAGCTTAATTTTATAGGGATGATACTTATTTACCTTAAGTATTTTATGCACGGACCCTACTGATAAATTGAAATTATTGGAAATTGTAGTAATGGATGTATGAGGGTTATCTTGGGTTTCTAGTAGAACGTTCAGCACTGTTTCTTCAGATACTCTCGGTGGTCTTCCTTTAGGTAAATCTCTAACGTGGCCGTATCTCCTGAATTTTGATTCAATTTTGCTGACTGTCGATCTAGTAATTGGCGGACGATCAGGATGATTTTCATTGAATAGATTGCAGACTTCTTCTTGTGAACGCACCCTATCTCCAAAACCAATCATCATAAGTACTTCAATACGTTCTCTCTCAAGTAATTGCATTTTCCTTAAACAATTGAAAGTAGTGTAGTGCCTGGAGCGTTAAAAAACGTGAAAACTGCGGACTATACAGCACCAGTGAATGAATTCAGATTGGTACATGTGAAATTTTCATTCTTCAGATTTAATGACAATGTTTACCTAAATTTTTTTTTTGTACTTTTAATCCACATTTTAAATCTCCAGGCGCTCCACTATCTCCGTTATAATCTGGGAATCCATCAAGTTGAGGCATATGGTATGTTCACAAAAAGTGATAAGAATTTATCGTAGAATTGTAAAGTGAAATAATATACAGGGTATTACCTTTAAAAAAAACTAATGACAAAGCCATAGCTCTTGAATGAGACACCCTGTATACAAAATTTTTTATTGCGAAAATTGCCCAAGTAAAAATACTAATCGACCTGTCCGAGGATTTTAAACATGAAATAGAAACCTAATTTTTTTAATGAATTTGTTCCTTTCATCATGAAAGCACTGTATATATATATATATATATACATACATATATATATATATATATATATATATATATATATATATATATATATATATATATATATATATATAGAATAAATAGTAAATACTGTTTGTTGTTGAGCTAAAAGGTGTCAGATATCTTGGAGAGTATTCCACGTTTTCCACCCAGAAAATGGCACATTGTCGGTCGACCTATGCAAATGCCGTAAGGAAATTCCAAGTGACAGTTTTATTGCATCCGGCACTTAAGAGAATAGCAAGCTTCCGAGGCCACCACAACATTCGGTTGAAGCAAAACCGACGTCCACGTGTTCTGGATTATGAATCTATCGAAGTTCGTATCCAGGACTCCACAGAGCGATTTATGGGTTCCGTTTTCATGAACTGAATGCAGTGTGTGGTAACGCGGTAAACGCGATGGGTTATAGGCTTCACTCGCACTTCTGTAACTGAGGTCGTGCTTTGAATTACCTTTTGGAAATTTCGTATTTCCGGCATTGTGTTACGGCGGAAACTAATCATGTTTGTCTTCGTCGGGTGGAAACTGTTCAAACAAACACAATTCGACTATATTTCATGATGAATGTCAAAAATTCATTTCCTGCTTTATGAAGGAATTTATCCATAAGCGTAGCTACGAGAGGACTTGGGGTGCACTGCCTCTCCCAGAAATTTTACTTTACATCCCAGAAAGCCCAAAAATAAAAGATTGAATTATTTGGTTACACATCGATTATAAAATATCCACAAAAAATACTTTTCAAAAGTAATATGAACAGTGCTGTTTTTTTTCAATAATCTTTTAAGTATATTCTGAGATATCTGAAAAGGAAATTAAATCATTTTGGATATAATCTTAACATGATCGAAATTAGCAATTTATAATAGGTAGTTGAAGATGGGCCAAAACTGTTTTTGCTAGAAACGTTTTTGGTTCTTAGATACAGACCGAAAATAATTTTCATTCATCTGCAGCTCCGTTTCAAAATGGCGGCCGTCTATTGTAATGCCATTGAGATATCGAATTTCGTTTTTCTCCATGGAATTAGAAAACAAGCTCAGGTCAAGAAACTTAATGTAAGGTACTGTCTGAGTATGATGATTGATTATTTTCTTCTGATAAATCGAGAAACAGTTATTCTTTTACTGGGAGTCAATTAAAAATAATTTTCACAATTTTACCGCCGCCATTTTGAAACGAAGCTACAGAATCGCATAAAAATCTAGGAACATATTGAGTGAGGCAAGAGCTTTCAAATTATGCATCGCATGCTATATACTGTCATTTTAAAAAAATGTCAATGACGTCATATTTTTGACAGATGTCATTAAAAGAACAAAATAATTTGGTCAAAATGTAATACACCGAAAAACTAAATTGACATGTTCAAGCGTTTTCCATAAATCCTGAAGGCTATCAAATTATTAGGGTAAATCCATACTTTTTTCTACACTGTATATATATATATATATATATATATATATATTTATATATATATATATATATATATATATATATGTATATATATATATATATATATATATATATATATATCTATATATATATATATATATATATATATATTATATATATATATATATATATATATATATATATATATATATCTATGTATATATATAGATATATATATATATATATATATATATATATATATATATATATACATGCATATATATATATATATAATATATTGATAGATATATATATATATATATATATATATATATATATATATATAGATATATATATATATATATATATATATATATATATATATATATATATATATATATATATATATATATATATATATATATACATATATATTTATATATTTTCTTATAAAAATAGTCAAAAATTCGGAATTATTTGGAGTTTCCAACTTATATATGTTCCAGAAAAGAATATACAGTAAATGTCGCAAGATATTTGTATATTTAACGTATGAACGAGATTTTGAAAGCTAGAATACCGCCTTAATGATAACTGATGCATTCCTGTTCCGGGTTAAATTGAAATTTACGTCGAGTAAAAAAGAATTCAATTCTTGCAAACCTGCGAGTTCTAGGCGAACCGGAAATAAGATTTATACGAACGCTGTGGCTATACCTCATGGAACGGAAACACACTTCTAGGTACACTCTGGGGAAAATAACATGAATATTTCGAAATTGAACCGTAAATCACAGAAGTAGTAGGCTATTGTTTATATACGACTTACTAACTGATAAATTCGATTCGAGTTTGCGGAAAGTTCGGTTGGGGCTTCAACCACTTAATCAGTAATGTCAAAATGGTTGCCTATCTAAATCTAATTCAGTTTGGAATTATTGGATAATCATTGAGACGCTATCTCAGTCGGTGAAAAATAAACGCTGGGCTCAGGGCCGTAGCCAAGGGGGCGCCAGAGGGAGCTGAGCCCCCTCTGGAATTATTTAAGCCCCCTCTAGAAAAGATACCAGAATTATTAGAAACTAATAATGGTTATATCTGCGTTGAAACATAAAACTGGATTTAAAATCATAGCAGGACTAAAACTTTTTAACTGCCGAAAAACATTTAAATGCAAGGGCATGCGTTTGATTAATTCAGGTAAAAGTACTTCAATAAAATCCACACATTTTCCCTTAACTTCCTCAACCTCTTAAGATAAAATATTGTTAGCCGTTAATTCATTTTCAAACTCAGAATATTATATTTTAGTAAGTGGAAACAACTGAAAACGATTAAACGCAAACAAGTGACGAAGCAAGAGAGAGAATATTAACTTGGTTGTCTATTTATAAGCAATTTTTTAATTTATTAAGAGTTTTTTATGAGAGATTTTTTATTTATTATTTTTCATGAGAATACTTTTTTTATTTTTCCAAAATGTTTTTTGATGAATATTCCTTTTCCAGCATACTTTTCTAGGTAAAAAGACAGAAAAAGCTGTATATTCCTGTCTTTTTTTCGCGTATATTTATTTTAGTACATTGTAAAGGTCAAGCCCCCTCAAGAATTTGCTTAGCCCCCTCTAGAAAGCAGTGCTGGCTACGGCCCTGTCTGGGCTTGTGAGAGCACTTTCGTTGAATTTTCCTCCTGGGCTTGCCTGACTCCGACCAATTCAATTAGAGCCCAATGCTAAATTTTGAATAATTGATTAATATAAATTCAACCAATTTAACTGTTACAACTTATTGTTGAAGAGATAATTTTTATTCATATAGAAAAGTAGGGATTTCAATATCAAGTTATCTGATAGAAACTCAGAGCCATTGTTGCAATTTAACTCGGATCTGGCAAAATTTGGTTGCAGTTTTTTCGACAATTACATAAAATTGAAACACAAACATGAGGGTCCTATTTCAATTGCCACAAATCAAAAAAATTGGCAATATTTCGACGAAATGAATTTACGGAATATATAACCTTCAGCATATTTTTAATGCGTTATAAGATCAAACTATTAACTTTTTAGATTTCCAATTGAGAAAATTAATTTTTTAAAATCGTTTAAAAAACCCTTTATTTATACTTCCTTATATGAAAATATTATTCTTAGATGTACTAGCATTATTTTTAGGCTTCCGTACCCAAACCCTCTTACTAAGACTTCGCTGTCTGTCCGTCTGTCCATCCGTCTGTCTGTCAGCAGGCTGTGTCTCAAGAACCTCGATAGCTAGACAGTTGACATTTTCACAAACACAAATAAACAAAATGAAATAAATATTGAAATGGGATAAACCGATTTTTTTGCCCTTTTTTGCTCGATATTAATAATGGCTACAGGTAGGCACTTGAAATGTTCACAAAATATTCAGTTGTATTTTTACTTTCATTAAAAATAATAAAATTAAAATGAACTAAATATTCAAGGGGGCAAAGTCAATATTACGGAACCCTTCGTGCGCTAGTTCGACTCTATGGTTTTTGACAAATGTATATATATATGTATATATAGATATGTCAAAAATGATTAGACATGATACGCGAAATTTGGCTAGAATCTTGAGCAGAAGACAAAAATGTAATAGTATATCTAATGTTTTGTTCAAATAAGCAAGTACTACCATCTCATAAATATTTTTGCTGGGTTGCTCATTTAGAAATTTGTTCGCTGTCGAATTTTCAAAATTTTATAATGTATAATTTTTCATAATATATAGATAGAAAATGTTCTCTAAGGGACACCCTATATATATATATATATATATATATATATATATATATATATATATATATATATATATATATATAATATATATATATATATATATATATATATATATATATATATATATATTCATATTGAATATATATATTATATATATTTTTTTTAATTATCGAAAAGAGCAGCATAATAAGAAGACAATAAAGCAATAGTAAGGAGTGAGGAGGCATTAAAATAATAATAGTCAGTTATAATATAACAAGAGCATCGAGAGTAATCGATTATTGTTCCGAGTTACGAGACGTGTTTTGTGAAACGTGTTTCAAGAAAATACGCCGAGCGACGAGGTCAGTATAACGATTATTTTCGTTTGCTCGATTTGGTATTCGTCACGATTATATAACAATAAACAACACCGCCAGAACTACAACGGAAGCGTTGCATACTGAAAAATTAAACGAAACTTCACCAGCTTGAATTTTTTTGACAGACGTCAAAAATTGGTCAATAGGAAAACATTCACATTTTGACACGAGATGAAACACCAAAACGATTATACAACGTCGTCAAGGGTAGATTCACTTATCCATACGCGGTAACTAAGCAAAATGCACGAATTGTATTGGCTTATTCACAATATTGAGTTATATATTGTTATAATTTCACAAGAGCATCGAAAATAATCGATTATATTTCTGAGTCACGAGACGTATTTTGCGAAATACCACAAGAGCGCAGCTCGGTTGGTGTTTCGCAAAATATATATAAATATAATTTAAGAAAATACGTCGAGTGACGAGGTCAGTATAATCGATTATTTTCGATTGCTCGAATGGTATTCGTTACGATTATTTAACGAATAAAAAAAATTTTTTTTGACAAACGTCGAAACACCGTCAATATAAAAACATTCACATTTTGACACGAGCCGAAACACCAAAACGATTATATCATGTCGTCAAGGGTATATTCACTTATCAATACGCGGTAGTTATGCAAAATTCACGGATTGTATTGGCTTATTCATACATGAGTTATATAATCAGTAGACAGTTCTTGGTTAGGCGTTCATTGGTGAATATAATAATGAACATTATTATTGTTATCGAAATAAACACTTTTCAGTGTTTGTTTGCGCTATTCCGTGCAAGCAATAATAATCGGTCATGTTTAGTAGTATTATACAGTTTACCCCCTACCCCGAAACTCTGCCTTGGATCCAACACTGATACTATCTAACTATGTTATTGCGAAGAATATATAATTCCCAAATATAGAGCGTCAAAAATGAGTCGACCTGACGGATGCGTAGACAATTCCTTCACGAATGCGCAGCAAATGTCAGCTTCACGTCACTTATCGGATAGACATAAATATCCGAACGTCTGGCGAAGACAACCCTGCCTCCGAATTCGCTTGTATAGTCGCTCCCCAAATATCTGATGAATATTCAGCTAGTTACATACCTCTCACGCACTGAAACTTTCTAGCGAATTCTGCAACCGTGGCCCTGATGCTGGCAGGATTTTCGCAAAATGGATCCGTAGCCGCGAGATCTGACTCAACATCAAAATTCAGTACGCTATGTCACTCTTAGATGTTTCCCGCGTTTCTTGTGTTGTCTTGTTTGGAATGATCTTCAAACAGTTTCGAATGTAATCCGTTTTCCTATGACAAGGAGGAAGCAGGTACGGCATTATTACGAAGTGCTCATAAAAACGTGATAGCCATCTGGAGTGATTGTACCCCCTCCTTTTCAGAACTGAATAGATTCGGGAAAATTTCTGTGGAATTTTATTCGAGGAAATGTGATTGGATTTTGTCAATTTCTTATACATGATTCTACTCTAAGTTCATAGGATTTTCTTTCATGGCAGCTGTTTCCCAAGTTTACCCCGTCGCTAAAGAAAAACTGAATATCCGTTTCATATTGGAGCTCCTACTAAAAATCTGAAATCACCTTTTTCGCGAGGTCATAAGATTGTAGCGTTTCAGTCCGGTAATCAGTGCCGGATTAGCCACGTAGCAAGAGTAGCAAATGCTGCGGGCCCCGCGGATTGGGGGACCCCGCGCTCCAACGCCTGTCTGACAGTAAAAAAATAAAGTTTAGATAAGCGTAAAATATCTTGCATTTCTTAAACGCGAAGCGCTAAGGGTATGCTTCACTCACATATAAAAATCTAAAACTCGATTTTGTCAAGTAAAATCGTAGGTATAGGTTGTATGATACCTATCACGAGAAACATTGGTGTCAAAATCTACAACAATAATTTTAAGTTGTACCACATTTCCGAAAATTTAGCGCTGGCCGCACAAGTTATGTGTGTGTACTACTTGCACTGCACTACACGCAAGTTTGTAGCACTGCAAAACTAACAGGGGAATTCCCTAATATTGTCATCTATCGGACTAGTCGTAAAACCCGAACAAATAAAATAGGATTCTATTGACTATCAAACTATTAGAATTCGATGTACATTTAAATTTGGCACAACGTAAAAAACTCTAAAAAGCTCTTTAGATGTTAGTCTAGCATTGTATTTTAGTTGGATCATTTTACATTCCACCATATTATTGTAACACCAATACTTGTGACCCTTGGCGAATGAAAAAGAGTGGCCCAAGTTTCTTGTCAGTTCTCATAGCTCAACCCCAATCAGCTAACTGACCGTAGGCTAATTGGCTCAAATAGCTCTTTCACAAGTATCATGGATGTCATTTACTTACATGAATATAAATTTGAATTTGATTGTGCGTATGAGCTTTGATTGTACCTAATGAATATTTTTTTTTTTTTAACTCGAGGGACCTACAGTTTAACGCCGGTTCCGAACGGCCAATGGGCTTGTAAACGATGTACATTACCCAACAATTCATCTTTATAATTAGAACCACTAAATTCCGGACATACACACACCCAAGAGCAAGGTGGGACTCGAACCCACATCCTCGGATTACAAGCGGTACGCCTTACCGCTGGTCTACCGAGGCCTCCTTAATGAATATTTAAATTAATATACGAACTATTTTATTACCTAACTTAAAAAAAAAGCCAACCAGTTTGATATGTAAAAAAGGAATAAAAAATTGGTATCATTACACGCACACAGATATACGTGTTTCTACATAGCCGCTCCGGGTTGTCACGCACACACATTTTCGGTTTTATTCTCTTATCTGAGTTTAATACCTTAAACTTCAGAACCTAAAGCAAACCAAGGGCCTCTTGGCCGAATTTGCTACAGGCCCCGCGCTAGCTTAATCCGGCACTGCCGGTAATAATATTCGAAAACATATTAAGAATTATGAATCAAAAATCCACAAAATGTCCGGAATATATAAAACTCATTGATATAGTTGTGAAGAATTTTGCAAGTAAAACTTACAGACACTTTGAAATTAGAATTTCAGAACAAAAACTATTATCGAAATGCAGATTCTCGTTAGGCGAGTGATTTGTATAATGATAACTCATTCAGCTCAGACATTGAGATATTGATAAGGGAAAATAATGGATTAAAATTAAATTTCTTACAATTTTTGTAAATCAATTATTTCAAATACTTAGGTCTTCTTCTACAATGGTCAGATTAAATTCAGAAGGCCCCTTAGGGGCCATCCATGAATCACTTCACACGAATTTTATTATTTTTGGAGACCTTGTCATATGTGGTCTGATATTTTGCTATTTTAAATTTGAAAATCTCGAAATTTAATGGTCGAATTAATTTTCTAATAATTTTTATAATTTTTACGTTTCAGAGCGAGAGAACAATTTTCTCCCATGAGATATTTTTTTTCAGATTTGTTATCATTACATTCATATAATTTTGCAAACTTAAAACACAGAGCCCTGTCGCCGCATCAATTTTGACATCGATTGACTGAAGATATGATATCTGACAGTGCGAGCAGCAGTGGCTGCATGTGAATATGGCATATGACGCGACGTTTCGCCTTACGGCGATAGAAATCATTGATTCAGTTCTATCTAAAGAAGCTTTAAGTACAAACATCAAAAACAATAAATCGAAATTAGATAAAAATTATAAATCAAGAGTTTATAGACTTGAGTGTAATTCATGCCCTAAGTTTTATATACATCAGACGGGAAGGTCTTTTCATAATAGAATCAAAGAACACGAAAGAAGTTATGATAATAATAAGAGCGACTCTCATTATTCTAACCATTTAATAGAAGAAACACATGAATTTATAATAATTTCAGAATTTCACATACCGAAAATAAGTCTCAAAAATTAAATTTATTAGAATCTATGGAAATTTTGAAACATAATTCATCAGATCTTCTACTCAATGTGCAAACTAAATTTTGTAATTCCCCACTATTAGATTTGGTATTTGAAACCTCTTAATAGTTAAGTCCAAAGTGCGGAGTAAGACAGGGCTGTATTGTGTCACCGATACTCTTCAATATATACGGAGAGTATATAATGAGAAATGTTCTACAAGGTTGGCGAGGGGGATTAACCATAGGAGGAAAAGGAATTACTAACCTTAGATATGCAGATGATACCTCAATACTAGCTTGTTCAGAAGAAGAACTCACGGAAATCATGAGAAAGTTGGACAGGATCAGCAGAGAACATGGTCTTGCGTTGAACAAAAAGAAAACACAAATTATGATGATAGACCGCAACTCTTCCAATGCTAGACAGATCGATGGTTTTGAGGTGATTGAGAAATTTAATTACTTAGGTTCACTTATTACAAACAAAGGCGGTTGTGACGAAGAAATCAAACGCAGACTGGCCATAGCACGTAACTCAACAATAAAACTAACTCGAATTTGGAAAGACTCTGCTATATCTCAGCGCAACAAACTGAAATTATTAAACTCTTTGATCTTTCCTATTGCCACATATGCCTCTGAGACCTGGACTTTAAAAATGGCCAATCGAAGGAAATTGATGCGTTTGAAATGTGGGCCTACAGAAGAATGCTACAAATCTCACAGAACATCGTAGTTTCTTAAGAATTGACACGTTGGTCAATTCTTAAGAAACTACAAATCACCACAAGGCTATCAACCAGGATAAAGCAATCATATTTACGCTATTTTGGACACATTTCAAGAAGAACGAATGGGCTGGAAAAACTTATTATAGAGGGAAAAATCAATGGCAAACGACCAAGAGGAAGGTCTCCGACGCGCTGGGTGGATCAAACCAAAGAAATCATTGGTCACGGTCTGCATGAAGCTTCTCTTGCAGCTCAAGACAGAGAAGGATGGAGAACTACGATCCGAGCAATTGAAACGTGATGTCACCATACTCTCACGAGAGTGAACGGAAAAGAGAGAGAGAGTAGTTAACCATTCCAAATAAGTCAGTACCTGTTATACCGTTCTGGGAATCATAAATATAACCCCTGTTATTAATACATATTAGGAGAACATTTCAGATGATAATTATATGAGCACTGTGATATATTTTAAGAATCAGTTTGTAACTAAATCTGATGAAGATACTGTATTGTCGGAACAATTGTCATTTAATTGTAAATATAGTAGAAACTGGGTTTAAATACACGTGTTTTTATTTGTCAATTATAGTACTCGTGAATATGTCGTTATTCTGATAATATTCATCCTACCACCTGTTGGAATATCGGATCATGCAGTAATCTACGGAACTATTCAGCTCAATGTTTGCATGCCAAGCAAATGCAGAACCGAAGTTTTTAAAGTGGTCGACTTTGATCGGTTATCGGAGGAACTTTCCATCATTGATTGGATCACCATCATGAGCGCATGTGATGACGTTGACATCCTCTGGGAGAGATTTTACTCGACCGTAACTGCTTCTATTGACAGAAACTCTCGCAGCAAGTTGTGCCGGAAGAATCCTCTCAAGCCATGGATAAACACCGAGATGATGTCACTCATACATCACAAAAAAAAAAGGCTTTGGAAAAGATACAAAAGATCAAAAGCCCCAGAAGATTACCAAACTCATCGAAATTTCTCAAAGCACCTGGTTTATACACTACGATCTTCACGCCGAGAGTTCGAGGAATCTATTACAAACTCTGGAGACAACAAGAAACTGTACAAGTTCATGCGATCCAACCTGCACACCAAGGTAGGCATTCCGCTCTTGCGTAAGCATGATGGCTCCTTGTGTTCTACAGACATTGATTCGGCTGAGGCTTTGGCTGACTCTTTCACAAGCTCCTTCACAGTTGAGCCTCAAGATGATCAACTACCGGAAATTAAAACGCAACGACTGCGTGATAGTCTGAACCATGTGACGTTTACTTCGGAGAAGATAAAAAATCATTTATCTAACATTAAGTTGAACTCATCTCCTGGTATGGACGGAGTGACCCCCTTCTTTCTCAGGAAATATTCCGAAGCCCTCTGCTCACCGTTGTCTACAATCATGTCTGTCTCTTTCTCAAAATCTCAAATCCCACGGGCCTGGAAGCGGGCATCTGTCACTGCTGTTTACAAAAAAGGCGATAAACTCAACCCAATTAACTACAGGCCTATTAGTCTTCTTTCCGTACCCTCCAAAGTAATGGAAACAATAATTGTAGAATATATGTCAAAATTTCTAACAAAAAACAAAATCATTCCGTCGGAGCAACATGGTTTTGTCAAGGGTAAATCCACCACCAGCAATCTTCTACACTGTATGAACGATTGGACGACAGCTTACGATAGAAAAATACCGACAGATATCGTTTATCTTGACTTCGCCAAGGCCTTCGACAGGGTCCCGGTGAGGAGGCTAATGCACAAACTCGATACATTCGGTATTCGGGGCCAACTAAACCTATGGATTGAAGATTACATGACAGACAGAACTTTCACGGTTAGGGTGGGTCACTCTTTTTCTTCGGACAGACAAGTCACAAGTGGAGTTCCCCAGGGGTCTGTTCTTGGCCCACTCCTCTTCATCACTTACGCAAGTGATCTGGCGCTTCAAATAAAGTCCTGCAAGTCTTTTTATGCCGATGACACTAAGCTGTATGGAAATGCCTTAGTTGAGCATCAACTCCTTCAAGAGGACCTCAACTCAATTAGTCGGTGGTGTGAGGATTGGCTGTTGCCTCTTAACGTCGACAAATGCGTCGTACTTCACCAGGGAAAGAACAATCCACTCCACACCTACACAATAAACGATCAATCGTTGCGCGTGGTGTCCTCGCATGTGGACTTGGGAGTGACTGTTAACACTGACCTAACTTGGTCCGAACACATAATATCCATATGCAAGCGCGCCAACACGCTGATCTACCTCATTCGCAGAACGTTCTCCCACCTGTCGTATTCAGGTTCCATAAAACTCTATAAGACCTACGTTCGTCCAATTTTGGAGTACGCAGGTCCGGTGTGGTGTCCGGTTTTGGTGCGTGATGGGAACCTCTTGGAGAGTGTTCAGCGTCGAGCCACGCGTCTGACTTTTGGTGAAGTGCGTCCAGCCTATCCCGAAAGACTGAGGATGGCACAACTGCTGGCTTTTGACCAACGTCGACTCCGTGGGGACCTCATCATATCTTTCCGTATAGCCAAGTTTAATTATGCTAATCTGAGGGAACTTTTTATCTTCAACAATGATTCGCGGTTAAGAGGTCACACTCTCAAATTAAAAAAGGAGAAATTTGCCACAAGACAGAGACAATATTTTTTGGCGAACCGTGTTTTCGAGGCGTGGAACGGCCTGCCCGGCGATGTTGTGAATTCTGAGTCGGAATAGTTTTAAAAACAAAATAGACATTTGCTTATTCGGTTAATTGTTTCTGTGCTTATATTAGTTGTTTTTAGTTTCTTTCTGCATGCATTGTATCAATTTTCTAATTTCTTTAGTTTTTAGGCTTACATGGGACTCTGTCCCCAGCCTTCATTTATGTTTAATAATAATAATAATAATAATTTTTATGGATTTTAATTAAATAATAGCCTCATCAATTCGAAATTCATCAGAAAATATGTATCTGACGAAGATTAGTAATCCGAAACGTGCGTCATTCATTGTTATTCAAATTCACGTGAAAATATTTGTCAATAGTGTTTCGCTGTAAAATATCCTTTAAAATTAGAACAGATATCTCAATTCAATTTTTTTAGATCGTCTGTTGAAAAAATACCCTTTCTTTACAATAACTAACGTCTTTAACTTTTCTTAATTTTATCAACGATTTTCCTTCAACGTTTTCCGTTCATTATGTCGCATACTGCTGAAAATCTTCATAACATAACAAAGGCCTATAGTCGCAAGAATAAATTCTAGATAACAATAATTTCTATTACTGATTATATCTATTTTCCGGTATAAAGCTGGACCAAATGTGTCAGTTTGATTTTCCTACATATGCGACAACAATCGAAACTGGATTCTCGTTAACTTAAAACGATGCGGGTAGAAGGAAATTACAAAACGGCAATTATTCTTTCCGAATGATAAGATTCGTTCGTCTATAACTTCCAAAATAATAACTTGATAATGATAACCACAGTTTAAACAAAATAGTTGACGGAATATATCGTTATTACTTACTGCAAGGCAGATATCAAATCTCAGGTGTAGAAAATATGTCGAGAAATATTTGAAAGTTTCAATTGAATGTGAGTATAAATATGTGAGTAAAATATTGACACTTTGCTCAAAGCATTCTGCACTGGCTTTCTATAAGGAAGTAGTATTCCCAGAAATCTGATACGCCAATTTCCACTAGTTAAGGATGCAGGTAAAGCTACAGCTCCACCGGAGGAATATTGAGGACCATTTTTGTTGCTGTTGCTTGTTTCCATAAATTTTCCAAAATGTTCCTAAATGTTCCTTCAAATTTCTTTATGTATCGGCTAAAAATGCTGACTGTTTCTACTTGTCGCCCTTCAAGCTTCGATTCCGCCGAACATTTTTGTTGCTGTTGAGTATTTCCGTAGGGTAGGGCGGGGCTTGAAGGTCCAATTTGACCATTGAGAATTATACTGTGAAAACGGAATTTACTTTATCAATGAATACAACACTAATAGAACAAACAGTTATTCTGTGATGTTTAAACAAAGGACCCCGCACGGGGACCCATATAAAATGGTTCTCGTTGGAATTTCTCAATTTTTTTATATGTTCTTATGTCCTTTGTTATCACCAATATGTGAAAGTTTTAAACAGTTTCTATGTCTAGTTTCGATTTTATGAATTTTTGAAATGTTGCGATTAAGCCAATTGCGATAATTGTATAAAAGAATTTTTCCATGTGAAATTAATTTATTATAATATTTTTGAGAAAAATTATGTGAACAGTTTCCAGAGAATATATATTTTATCATTTTTCTAACAATTTCAGATCAGTACCTACAGGGTGGCTCTGAAATAGTCACAGAGTTGGTCGAAAATTAATTTCATATCATTTTTTGAAATATTTTCTTGAAACTTTTATTGGTATTATATTAAACTCTTTTGAGAAAACATAAGGAATTATCTGAGTACTGAAGGTATCTAAGTTCATATTATAATATACATATAACGCAGTTATGATGGTAATTTATTCAAACTATATTTAGATACAATTGAATATTAGAACATATACTAACAATATCGAAAAACTGTTTATTAACTATGGTGGCCTATTACCTGCATATTTTCTAAAAGAAACCTACTGGGATATTTCATATTATTTTGGTGAGGTGCATAGCGCAAATACCACAAAACACTAAAAATATGGGAACAGCACCCCACTGTTCTCGATCCACTTTTACAAGTGCAGTAGTACCCTACGATTATATTGTCATTATCTATTTCTTCATAGTTATTCTCTTAATTATTGGTATTATATTTAATCCATGACTGATATTTCACTGCATTTCTGAACCTGGAGGAGAAACGACATCTTAGTAGCCCTGGTTCTATGATACTTTGATCAATTTCGAAGACATTTGCTCCTTCTTCCTAAATGCTATCCTGAATATAAGAGGAAGCTAATCCAAGTTGGTAAACTCCAAATGAAAGTTCACTTAGGTATTCCAAATCCAAATTAGGAAAATCCGGAAAATGATTTAAATTCAAACGTGTCCAATTTGCACGAATATGGGCCAAGTTATTCTCTAAAACACGTAGTCGTAGACGATTTACCCTGATGGATTTCTCTCGATTTTCGCTAGTTTTGTAACTGTCATGTTGAGCTGTTTTGTTTACCTATGTAGGTCGGATCAGAATACAATTTTACTCACAATCGATCGGTAATCGATGGTTTTCTAACCTTCATAACAGTAGGGAAGCGCTTCATTACATACCTCATACTTTCCCGGCTAGCGAATCTCACTTTCCCGGCTAGCAAATGTCACTTTACCGGCTAGCTTATGTCACTTTACCTACTAGCATGGAAATAAATCAGAATTAAGTCGATATTCATTTAATATAAAAAGAAAAAAAAACTATTTGGAATTATAAATATTAATAGTTACATTCGAATTGTGATTACTATTGACCGTTAAAGCAAGACCTTGTTGCTTAAAGTTATGAATTTCAGAATTCGATGATGATGCCGACGTTCTAGGATTTTCAGCATGAGACAACATATTAGCTATTTTTACTTGTCCATGCAAAGAATTCTCCACATAACCTTCAGCCACGGTACTAGATTTCCACCCCCCTAATCTCTTCAACTGTAGAATGTCTCCACCTGTATTTGCTAATAATGTCGCTGAAGTACGTCTGAAACAATGTCCTGTGAACCCATTAACATTTTCTAGTTTTAAAAAGGTTGCAATTTTTTTGGGAAAACTTCCGATAGAATTATGCCCAAAAGGCTGTCGTGTAACTTTGCCAAACCTCATTTGTAAGAACAACCTTTCACATTCGATGTTGTTGCGCATGTCACAGTATTGTTTCACTACTTTCATCCATTCCGGTTTTGTAATCACAAATGTACGCGAGGAATAGGTTTTGGTTATAGGAATCGTTATTATAATCCGATTTTCTAAAATTTCCAAATCATTTATTTTCATTTTTAGAAGTTCATCACACCTGCGAGCTCCGGAAATGCCAATAATCAAAGCAACCTGAAAGAAATTTGTACTTTAACATTTTTAATATGCACTAAAGAAATTAAAATATTACCTTTTGAGGGAGATATTCTACCGGAGCATCGTTTAGAAATTTATCGATATTTTCTTCGGAAAGAACACTGGACTTTTTAGCTTTGTATCCCACATTCTGCCTTTTCAAGTATGCTCGCAATTTTGCATAATTACTAATGTCAACATTATGCCTAATATTTAATAGTGTTCGTAGCATCGAGTACCTTGACCATAATGTACTGGCTTTATTCTGATTACTCAATTCACCGAAATAGGCAAGGAGCACAGTCTCAGAGGTGTGCAGCGCACCTTTAGCCACGCACCAGTTAATATACGTTTCGTACGTATTCACATACCTTACTCTGCTTTTCACAGGAATAAGGCCTTCGGATGCTAGTTCTGCAGCTGCTCGAAGTTCTGGTGGTGTGGATTCAAATTCGCAGTCGGACATTTTTCGTTAATATGTATTGTCAAAAATTAAATTGTGAATTATGACCCAACTGTCAGATCGAATCTATGGTTGAATCAACTAACTTCTTATGTTGCCTCATTAATACAAGTAATAATAATTATTATCAGAACTTGATTATTAATGTGATAGATTGTGAGTAAAATAGTATACAAACCTCGGGGAAAATCATTCCAGCCTCACGTCTGTAGCACACCTCGGTGCTGCGCACCTCGGTATGCTACCTCGCCGTTCGGCTGTAATAGATTACTTCCCCGCTCGGTATGTAATATACTATTATGATTTCTATTTAGGTGGCTGATGAATAAAGTAGAGTCTTATATTATATATTAAGATTTTCTCAAAAGTTTTTAATATAATACCAATTAAAGTTTAAAAAATACTGTTATATAAATTAATTTTTGACAAACTTTGTAACTATTTTAGAGTCGCCCTGTAGGGAAAATAATCATTTCTGATCAACAATTGTTAAAAAAAGAATGAAAAATATATTTTATTCGTGAAATATCTACAGTTGATCCCAAAGTTATTATAACAAAAATTATTTCACACTAACAAAGTTTTTAGAGCTTATCACATTTGGCTTAATCGCAACATTTCAAAAATCCATAAAAACGAAACTAGACATAGAAACTGTTTGAAATTTCACATTTTATTGATAACAAAGGATACAAAAACATATTAAAAAAATGAAGAAATTCCAACGAGAACCATTTTATATTAGTTTCCGTGCGGGGTTCTTTCTGGTTTAACTATAATAAGAGAAATATATAGTTTCACAATTTTTCTTGACCTTTTCGTCTGTCTCTTTTTACCTCGTGGTAGGGGTAAAAAGGAACAGCCACGGGGCAAAAAGGTCCAGTATTTAATTTTAATTTTATAAAGATTTTATCTTCCTCAAATTTTCAAAATCTCATGAAAAACAAGAGATATTAAACGTTTTTGAACACAAAAACAAAATGTTTTTTCATAAACATTTCTAAACCCAGGAAAAAAAATTCTTTTCCTTAAACGTTTTCAACACAAAAATCAAATTTTTATTCTCAAACGTTTTTAAATACAAAAACAAAATTCTTCTTTAATTATAATAACAACATAAGAACTTAATGAATACTTTTTGGTAACTCTATTTTATCTCAATCAGACGCATCGTTATCTGAATCAAAATTATTACAAACAAAGTAAATACATTCTCTGTTGTAGTTACTTGCAAATACAACAGCATAAATGGTCTTGGAACTTTTTGCGGGAAAGGTGAAGATAGGTGGAATCGACGGACCTGTACCAGCCATTTTGTTGGAATGCCACGTTTCTGATACACTTATTGCATATTTGATGGCACAGTCATAAGCCATGCGACGATCTTCTCTAGGACCTAACCCGTGAAAAAAAATTTGTTGAAAAGTTTGAGCAACTATTCTGTGAGGCTGGCTTCTTGTTCTTTATTGAATATCTGCCCAGAAGTACCATGCCAAATCTCAAATTGACAGGATCACTCTCCATTCTTTTGATAAATCCTGATAATGAAGTTTTATTCAATTCAAAGTAACGACATTCCTGCCTTAATGATACATTTTCATTGATAACTAAATCAGCTGGACGTTGCATCAACTCGAAAGATTTATTGTCACGATCAGCTTTCCTTTGATAGTTGCGCATTCTGAAACGAAAATATTTTTAATAACCTATATATTTATTATGAAGTAAAAAAAATCAATGTAGGCTAAAAGGTCCACATTGGAACTTCTTACCCCAACCGCCTAAAAGTGTTTTTTCAGGTTATAATAAAAATACCGTTTAATCTAGCTTAATATTAATGATAAAACGTGAAAAACAAATAAATAACCTATACCAATATACGGAGTTTAGGCATGGAAAATGAAATAACACTGCCCGGAACTAAAAAGAATAGTAATTAAACAATTTACTTACGTTAACATCAACGATGTTTCGTTACGCTCCTATCGAAATCTGCTGACCACTCGTATAGATAAAAGAAACGATACGACACTAGTTTCTTAGATATGAATGGTGGACCTTTAAACCCGTGGACCTTCAAGCCCAGCTCTACCCTAAATGTTTCTAATTGTTCCTTAAATTTCTTTATTTTTCGGCAACAAATGTTGACTGTTCTTACTTGTCGCCGGTTTGCATTTTGAACGGTAATCTTCAAAAGAAAATAGGAAACATTTGTAAAAAATCCATGTTGCTTTCGCAGTGGAAACGTATCGAGAACGCAACAAGTGAATATTCGTGTCGCATATTTTCATTGTGCAGTGAAGTACGAAAACGAATAAATATATAGCTACGTTTCCACCAGAGGAATATTGAGGACCATTTTTGTTGCTGTTGCTATAGTTTGTCAAACTACAACTATATTATTAAGGCAAAAATCATCAATCAACCATTTTCTCGTGTCCACTGCTGGAAATAGGTCTCCCTCGCTCTTCTCCATGTTTCCCTGTCCTGCGCTACCTATATCCAGTTTCCTTGGCAGCGCTTAAGATCATCGGTCCATCTTGTTGGTGGTCGGCCCCTATTTCGAAATGCATCCTGTCTCGGTCTCCACTCCAGTCTTGTCCATCTGTCATCCGTCATTCTGGCGACGTGTCCTGCCCAGTACCATTTTAGCGTCGCTATTCTCTCTATTGCATCTACTACCCCTGTTCGACGGCGTATTTCTTGGTTAGTGACTCTATCCCTGAGAGAAATGCCCAACATTACTCGTTCCATTGTCCTCTGTGCAACATGGATTTTATGTATTGTTCTCCTCGTCATTGTTAATGTTTCCGCTCCGTAAGTCAACACTGGTAATACAAACTGGTCAAAAGTCTTTCTCTTAAGGCACATTGGAAGAGATGATTTAAAAACGTAATTCAGCTTGCCGAATGCTACCCATGCCAGTCTCAGGCGGCGGACAAATTCAATCGTTTGGTTGTCCCTGCCTATGCAAATCTCATGGCCCAGATATTTGTACGAAGTGGTCTGGTTGATGGCTGCTCCAGCAATAAGGATGTTCTCACTAAGTACAAGATTGGTCTTAATTATTTATTTAATTAAGGCAATAAAATGATTAAAATCTAAGAAACTCAAGTTTCTATATTCCTAAGGATTTAAATAATTATACTTGGAATGAGTTTGTTTTCATTGAACATCGAAATTTCACCAATAATCATTAGTACCTATTGTATACATATCATTTTTCATTTTAAATCCTAGTTATATATCTCAATGCTTTATTCCATTAAACATTATTAAAAAAAACATAAGGAAGAGGCTGATTTGCAGCTACGCGTATATATCAGCATTTTTCTATCAGAGGAATATTTGAATCGAAAGATACTTCAAGTGCAAAATGAAGTATTCTCAGTCTAAATTTGATTTTTCTACTTAGTTGTATTCTTTTTTCAAAACTCAAAATGCTGTAGTTAAAAATATCCAGATGCCATCCGGATATGTTTCATTATTTTTGTCATTAATAACGAATTCATGGTCCCCCATGAACATCCCTTGATATAGTAGCAGACCCCTTGGTATAGTTTCATGCCTCTTCATATTCCTGGCGAAGTGCATCCCCATATCATTTCTCTCATCTACAATCTTTCTTACTTTCCCTAAAACTATTTCATGTAAATTTTACCTAAATAACAAACAGGTTCTTTGACTAATAGCGTTCTCCATTGGTAGAACTAGTGCGCACTGAGTGCAATTTTTATGATCCATTGGTAAGCTTAGTGTGAGGGTTCTTGATCCATTGGGAAACTAGGGCAATAGAAATTGAACTGAGTGCATGTTTTTTGGCACGAGGTACGAGAGCTCGTGCCGGGGTCAGTGCAGTTATTTGATTTGAATGAATAACAGAATACTTAATATTGAGAACTTTAAATTAATAATTTTATAAAGTTTTACCATGATCTAATAAAAAATTATTCCTGTACTGCTTCGTGACGGTTAAATATAATGGAATATACATTCAATTGTGTGAAAATTGTTATTGAATGATTTAAACTTTATATAGTTACTTGAGCCAATTTTTAGAGAATAAATGTATGTACTTCGAGAGTTATAATATCAATTAGTTATCTTGCCAGCTTTTCAGCTAACATATAATAATAGTTGATTTCATCACCTTATAGGAAATATCTTGCATTTTGTAATTACTTATATAAAGTTTTATAGATCAAAATTAGAAAAAAATCTTAATCGGTGAATCAATACACTTTATACAAGGTAAATTACTGACTGCATGGTTACCTTAGCATACAACCTACCTGTCAAAACCTTCCATTCTATAAATATTTGGTAGAGGTTCTTTCAATGAAACCATATCATTATTTATTAAATCAATAATGTAAGAACAAATAAATTCATCGTAATCTGTAATCAGAAGCACACTCTCTCAAGAAGCAGTCTGGCCAGAAAAAGTTTAAATAAAAATAATCAGTTGTCAACTTAAAAAGCGTATCCCAGTCATCAATAGGGACACAAAGGGTCACTAATTCGTTATTAATTTCAAATTGAAGGTTTATTTCTTAGGTAATTTTTTTACATTTCATAAACAAAGAAAAACTTCAATTTTACGATTGAAAATAAAAAAGCGGGACTTAACTAACATAACCTCAAAAAACAAAAAGCTGTACTGTTACCGAAACCCAAAACGGAATTCATAAAATTTGTGATCCATTGGGACTGCCCTAGGGCAGCTTTGTGACAGAACTAATCGAGTTTCAGTGCCGCACCAGTTTTACCAATGGAGAACGCTATAAGGCGAAGCCTTTCTAGGCGAGTAGATTATAGGAAAAGATATAAGAAATCGATATGGCCACGTTCCTAGTTTCTGAGATTTGTCCGAACGAAATTTTTCTGCAAAGTACCGTTCCTCAACCTGTGGGCGCTCCCTTATGATATCGCGAGCATACTGAAGTGGAGAGGAGCGACCATACTGAAGGTGGGGCTCGAACATACCTACTGAACAAGCACATACTCACCAAAAAATAACCTTTTCTAGTATGACATTTATTGTATTGCGGGCGCGAGATACACATTATGATAGAAAATTGGACCGCGAAGACTAGAAGGTTGAGAAACCCTGCTGCAAAGTATTTATTGATATAGGTTTTCAAACACAAGGGTCGATCCAAGTGACCTGCTGACCAAGTGCACTGACACCAAAATCTTCATGATACAGTGTCATTATCCATTGCGTTCAGAACGGGAAAAATCGTGGGACATAGAAAAGAGAGCCATTTTGAAGACTTTAATGCCACCATGCAAATTCTGACTACTAAGTATTACAAATACTATAAAAATGAAGTCAATATCTAACCAATGCTGTATATCATTTGGCATCTCTTAGGGGTCAAACGGGGTATGATTCATGAGTGAAATAAATATAAGTAGATCAAAATTCAATTATCCTTCAATATGTACAAAGGAGTTTAAAGAAACAGATGTCAAACTCTCGAAAAGTCAGCATTTTTACTAGCAATATGGAATTTGTCTGATGAAAAAATTAAACGAATGAAATTGGCAAATGTTCCAGATATAATTGCTTATTGTAGTAACACACAAACACACAAAAAATCGCATAGAAAACTGGACCATTTTGAAGAATTTCTTGCCACCGTGAAAATTCAGAACACTAAGTGTTGCAACTCATTAAAAAGATGAAGCCAAGACCTATTCTTTCATTTATTTCATCATTTTGACTTAGGAGTCAAACGGGGTATGACTCCTGAGTGAAATAAAAATAGGTAGATCAAAATTCAATTATCCTTCAATATGTACAAAGGAGTTTGAAGAAACAGGTGGCAAACTCACGAAAAGTCAGCATTTTTACCATCAATATGGAATAAGTCTGATAAACAATTAAACAAATCCAATTGGCAAATGTTACAGATATAATTGCTCATTGTTCCAGTAACACACAAACACAAAAAGAATCGCATAGAAAACTGGACCATTTTGAAGATTTCCTGCCACCGTGAAAATTCGGACCACTAAGTGTTGGTAAACATTAGAAAGATGAAGCCAAGACCTATCCAATGATGTATATCTTTAGGCAGCTCTCAGGAGTCAAACGGGGTATGACTCTTGAGTGAAACAAATATAGGTAGATCAAAATTCAATCAACCTACCATCATTATGTACAGAGAAGTTTGAAGAAATAGATGTCAAACTCAAGAAAATTCAGCATTTTCACTACCAATATGGAATATGTCTGATAAACAATTAACCGAATCAAATTGGCAAATGTTCCAGATATAATTGCTTTATTATTCCAGTAACACACAAACACAAAAAAAAAGCATAGAAAACTGGACCATTTTGAAGACTTTCCTGCCACCGTGAAAATTCGGACCACTAAGTCTTACTAACCATAAGAAAGTTGAAGCCAAGACCTATCCAATGATGTATATCTCTAGGCAGCTCTTGAGAGTTGACTCTTGATTGAAATAAATATAGGTATATCAAAATTCTATCAACCTTCATTATGTACAAAGAAGTTTGAAGAAACATATGTCAAACTCACGAAAATTCAGTATTTTCATTAATTATATGGAATATGTCTGTTGAACAATTAACCGAATCAAATTGGCAAATGTTCCAGATATAATTGCTTATTGTTCCAGTAACACACAAACCTCAAATACGATACTGATTGATTCCTGTTTCTAGCCCTACAATACGAACATGTCTTCCATCTAATTATGTCGATGGATGTCGATGGCACTAATAGATTCTCGTCGCTGTGAAAATTAGGTCTGTAATTTGGTTAACGGAGTGAATTTTCCGCGTAATCAGCTATTACGAAGTTAAAAATTTCGCGCAGGTTCGTTATTTTTCATGTTGTTTTCCTTTTGCGATTTTAAAATTAAAGGGCTTCATTATCCTATCTCAATTATTAAACGGAATTTGAAGTGATTTCCTGGAGAAAATTTCGATGTGCTTATGTCAATTTTAGGATTATGTGGTGGTATTTTGTGAAGTTCCTATCTGTTTCGTTTAGTATTAAATGATTTTTGATGTGAATAAAAATAGTCAGAAAATGTAAACATTCAATGTTTAGTCAAGCAAATGATATTATAAATATATGAAATATTAAGTTCGCAGATATGAGTAACGTGTGTACAGGGTGAGCAAATTTCGATGATTGAATGGGGTATCTCGGTAACTATAGGGGATACAAAAAATTGAGGACGCATTCTAGATCTTTTTTTGAGATAAATCCACTGGAGAACACCAAAATTCTTTCGTTTTCGAGTTATAAACAAACGTTCGATTTTTCGACTTTTGAACAAGTGTGAATATCATGGTTGTTTGTGAGGTTACGAGTTAATAATTTTTACATTCCTAAGGCACTTTTTTAAGTATAATCCAGTGGCGTTGAGAAAATTTAAAAATAAAGTGAAATTTCTAGTTATGGCCTAAAGATATATTTTTTCAAATGGAAATCATAGTTGGCTGTGGTTTTGTTGGAACGGATTTCTTTATTCTTTCTAACGATGTATCATATGTCGGGTCACTTCTGATGTGTAAGTCCTTAATAGAGAAAATAATATTTTACTATATTACTTTTTGAGTTTTTCATACGTATTCGAAGTAGGCGGGTGTCTGTGACATAGTGTGTTTGTTCATCACAATATAAATTAACTGATTCAATCGTAAAAATCAGGATATCGTACAAAAATAATGAGAAATATGACATGTCAGAAGGCTTTATTCAAAGTAAATAGAGTTGTCATATTGTATCTGTCATATATTTTAATCGCTATACAGAAATAAGACAGCCGAATTAAGCTATTTTCGAAAGGTTGAAAATTATTATTGAACATCTTCAATGTTGTGATTTGCTGTGTTTGTCAAATGATGCGCAATTAAAAAGATTTTTTTGAATCTTTTGAAAATAGCTTTATTGCAGCCTTTTTTCTGTATAGTGATTGAAATATATCACAGATGCAATATCACAACTGTTATTACTTTGAATAAAGCTTTCTAACATTTCATATTTCTCGTAATTTTTCGTACGACGTTCTACGAATAAATTAGTTAGTTTATATTATGACGGGAAAAATGGACATACTCTGTCATAGATGACACCCGCCTACTTGGAATACGTATAAAAAACGCAAAAAGTAATGTAGTAAAATAATATTTTTACTCTTAAAGACTTACACATCAAAAGCGACCCAACATTATGATACATCGTTCTGTCTTTTATTGAAAAACTATTTTGTAGGTTTTAAAATGCTCTGTGAAAACGAACTGCATGCGTCATAATAAATAACAATATACAATTATATTTTGAACAGTTTAGTTATATGACTGTTACTGTGGCTTTTACATAGTGTTTGTATTATTGACATTCTACATCATTTTTTTCTCATGCTGTGCTATCGTGTTTTGCGAATTTGCTTATGCTTATATTTAGGTTTAAACCTAGTTAAAACACTCTTAGAAAATGTAAAACAATTTAATATTATGTTTAAAAGTTGTTTAATATTAGATAAAGGTCAGCAGTGTTTTAAATACAAATTTTATCACTATTGGTACAGTCTAAATGTTCATAAACAAGAATGAAACATTATCTCCGATTTTCTCAGTTTAATTTTTTTCAATTTGTGTGATGTTTAAATCCCTAAGGCTTTCGGATAAGATAAGTTAGAGCAACACCCATAGCCTTATCTCATATTTATTTTCATCAGTTAATTCTCAATTCACAGTTTTCCTTTTATTTTCAACATATCCAAGGGAAATTATATTCTGTAATTTTTTTATCGAGTTATCACTCCATTAGCAACTCTACGCTTTGTACGAGTTTACTAGACAACTTTGTTCCCGACGGTTCAATTTCGATGATCACAGGACCGTCCCATAGTGATAAAAACAATGTTCAATGGAAATATTCTCTCATTTGTTAAAAAAAAGACTTTCATTCAACTTACATCTGTAAAAACGTCAAACGCAAGCTGATCTCGAAATGAATGAAAATGTTCTCGCCCCAGAGGCACTCATTTCTTTTAGTCCTCGCCACCTGCCGGCTTATCTTTCCCACGTATCTAAACTTTAAGAAAAAGAGAACGCAGGTTGCGTGTGAAAATTAATGCGAAAGTTTCTGCTACCGTGAAACGACGCTTCTGTCGCTTTTCTCGCAAAACGCTTTTTCAGGCTAGGCATAAAACAATCACCATGTGTCTTCCTGCCGCCCGCTTACTAAGCGTTTTCCACGAATTGACTTGTTTTTTTGATGCAATTTTGATGTTCCAGGAAAAACTTTTTATGTATTTTCAGCATTGAAAACATGTGGACAATTGTAGATCGATTAATCGAATTCGTATTCACAGCATTTGAAAAACTCGATTCGAAATCAATTTTACGATATATCGAGGTTTCGAGATATAGATTGTTGGGATGAAAATCATCAAGGGAATTGATAACGACCTGTTTTTTAGTGGAACTTGTTTTTTCGCCGTTATAGAACAATGGTGCAAACGCAGTAAGTCATATTCAACTCTGTAAGTCGTTTGTTATGTAATTTATATGATTTTTAACTCAACCTATCGGTATAATATACCCATAATATAATATTATATTATAATATTTGAAAATAGAAAATTCGGCGGATGAGGTGCCCAAGAGGAAAAACTTTTTTTTTGTCAATTTTAGGAAAAAATGCTATTCTTGATGAGAAGTTTTGCTTGTTCAAGAGCCCATAAAATGAAATCAAATTCAATTTTTTTAAAACTTGCTTCATTTTATATTCAGTTTTATGTAAAATACTATGAATTTTTGTACTAAGTTCGAAAATGTAATAGTAATATAGTGAGTGACTTTTCTGATATTCATTAAATAATTTTCAAATTATCATTCTTTTTCAACTATGCCAACTCTTCAATAAAGAATATATCTTGTAAAATGCTATGCTATTAGAGCTGTTTCGTACAAGTACGCAATTAATTTATTTAATGAAAATACCCGAAAGTAGCAGTTACGAGGAATGTATTAAGAAAATTAATAAAGAAATTAGATACTCACTAGATTACTATCACATTTCCCAGATTAGTGCAAAATTCGTAGATAGTCCAGTCAATGACGGTAAAAAAAGTGTAAACTGTGTATTTATCCCATACAGCACCGATTTGTATGAAAATTCGGATTTAGGTTCTACTTGCCATCTATTTCAAATTCTACCCTGTGACGGGGGTTGCTTTTTCTCTGGGGGTGGATGCGACCCCTTCTTGGGATTGGAAAATTTTTCATTGAAAATAAGTACGGAAATCAATGAATTGACTAATTCTAAGTAACTTTTGTTTCATGAAGTTTTTTCTGAAAGTCAATACTTTTTGACTTATTCGCGAGTGAAATTGTCGTTTTTCAGGCAAAAAAAACAGTTTTCAGATGCCTTTTCGCGAATAACTGGAAAAATATGCCTTTCATCGAAAAACCTGTAGAGAGCAAAATTATAGCCTATAAAAAAACAAAGGATATCGTTTATTGATAATGTATTGTGACCAATACAAATGGAATTATTGCTTGTTGAAAGTTGATTGGTATTTGTCACTATGTGTATTCATCAATATACTAATATACATATTCTAATTTCTACAAAAATGTACTTTTGGTTTGTTCCCCATAACTCGCTCAGTTTTTAAGCAATCAAGTCTTTCAAAAAAGCATTTTGTAGGTTTTTTATGAGCTATGAGCTAATTTAAATAAAACTTTTTTTCAGATTTTATTTTCCAAAAGGTTCATGCTAAAAAGGCTCAAAAAAGGTACTTCGCGCGAACGCAAGCTTTAAATGGCCATATCTTACTCAATTTCCATCCTCCAAAAAAAACTTTCACGCAAAAATTTTTGAATAAGAAAAACCTACAATTACGTTTTCCATAAAATTTTGCGTATCATTAACAGTTTTTGAGTTATTTTGAAGAAAAGGCGATTTTTCGCTAAATTACGAAAATTTTCTTCTCTCTTCAAATTCAATTTTCTTCAAAAAGAAGTAATTTAAACTAGCCCAACACTCATAACGTATTACTGAAACATAAATGAAGTGAATTGTAAAGTAGCAACAATTTTTTTCTATTGGGGTGGAAGAGAGGGTGAGATTTTCACTATTTTTTTCCAACGAATAAATAGGTATCGACATTTTTCTCTTCATAACTCGCTTAGTTTTGATGCTAGGAACTTCCATAAGAAATAAAAATGAAGGTTTTTTAAAGGACTTTAAAAAAAGTTTCATGAGTTTTCTCCGAAAATTGCATTGGTTTTTGGTTATTGTATATAGAAACTTTCCATTTTGGCAATAATTCCGTTTGTAATAGGCCTGCATACATCATAACTACACTTTTTTTTTGTTTTTCTATAGGCTATAAATTTGCTCTCTACATTGTTTTCGATTAAATGCATATTTTTCCAGTTATTCGCGAGAAATAATCTACAAACGTGTTTTTTTGCCTGAAAACCGACAATTTCACTCGCGAATAAGTGGAAAAGAATTGACTTTCAGAAAAAACTTCATGAAACAGAAGTTGCTTGGAATAAGTCAATGTATCGATTTCCGTACTTATTTTCAATGAAAAATTTTTCACCCCCAAGAAAGGGTGGCATCCACGCCCAGGGAAAAAGCAACTCCTGGCACAGGGTAGACTTTGAAATAGATGATAAGTAGAACCTAAATGCAATTTTTCATGAAAATCGGTGCTGTATAGGATAAATATATAATATAATAATATAATATAATAAAATAATATAAAAATATAGGAAATTGAATATAAAATGTAACAGGTTTTGAAAAACTTGAATTTTATTTCATTTTATGGGGTTTTTGAACAAGCAAAATCTTTTATCAAGAATAACATTTTTCGCTAAAAGTGAAAATAAAATTTTTTTTCTCTTGGGCACCTCATCCGTGATCTATTTTCACAAAAGATATAGGCCAAGCTACAGAGATTTAGAGTGAGCATTTCGTGTAAAAAGTGTTAGAAGAAAACCAGCTCCGCCATTGTGTGTAAAATAGTTCCACATGATATAGTGATATGTTTGTCACTCGACTTTATTATTTATGTCTTTGTTATTAACAATTTTATGCAAAAAATCGTTTTTTTTTAGTTTTTTGCTTTTAAAACTGAAACTATCAGAGTAATCGTGATGATGTCAATAGACTTATTGTAGAAAATGAAAAGACAAAAAAAATGAGAGGTCGGACGACTCGATCAGATCCTTAGTCTAAGGGAAAATTGGAAAAAACCGTCCAAAATGCAGTTTTTTCAAAAGTTCATAACTCGGTTATTTTTTGAGTTGTAGCGTAGATCCTCCGGCCAGTATTAGCTATTGATATGAACTTCATTTTTGCGAAGATCAGGAACTGTCCGATGCATAGTTTTTAATCTGTGGCCATTTGATTATGTTACTATGCAATTTTCCAGCAGACCTGAATGCGACAGGTATGGTCCGATTTCAATTTACTAAAAAGATTTTGAAAGTAGAATTCTCATAGTTCAAAACGTTCATCTTGGTTTCTCATAAAAACGCTGAGAAATATGTTAAAAATAAAGCTGAACATGACAAAAAACGGCCGAGCGCGTGAGAGTAGTTGAAGAGTGGGGGTTTACAATTATTATCTGACAACGTTTAGAAATTACTGTCACGTTCAAAAACCGACGCTTTCGAATGTCATACTTCTCCTTGCCTGCTGCTCTACCCCCACTCTTCAACTACTCTTACGCGCTTGGCCGTTTTTCGTCATGTTCAGCTTTATTTTTAACATATTTCTCAGCGCTTTTATGGAAAACCAAGATGAACGTTTTGAACTATGAGAATTCTACTTTCAAAATCTTTTTGGTAAATTGAAATCGGACCATACCTGTCGCAGTCAGGACTGCTGGAAAATTGCATAGTAACATAATCAAATGGCCACAAATCAAAAACTATGCATCGGACAGTTCCTGATCTTCGCACAAATGAAGTTCATATCAATAGCTAATACTGTCCGGAGGATCTACGCTACAACTCAAAAAATAACCGAGTTATGAACTTTTGAAAAAACTGCATTTTGGACGGTTTTTTCCTATTTTCCCTTAGACTGAGGGTCTGATTGAGTCGTCCGACCTCTCATTTTTTTCGTCCTTTCAATAGTCTACAATAAGTCTATTGACATCATCACGATTACTCTGATAGTTTCCATTTTATAAGCAAAAAAATAAAAAAAACGCAATTTTTTGCATACAATTGTTAATAACAAAGACATAAATAATAAAGTCGAGTGACAAACATATCACTATATCATGTGGAACTATTTTACACACAAGGGCGGAGCTGGTTTTCTTCTAACACTTTTTACATGAAAAAATCTCTGTAGCTTGGCCTAATATGGAATCAACAAGACCTAAGTTTGAGTAATTACGAAATAATATAAATAATAGATGATATAGAAATACTGAAAAGTAAATCGGCTATATATACTATTATGATAATATACGTTCATTTCCAGCTCGTTTAATAAACTGAGTAAAGTTTAAATAAATACAAAAATATTATTGGTCGAACAAGTCGTTCCTTCGCTACCTGATATAAGGAACATTTCAATTATTATAATAATCATAAAATAGACTATAGTATAGCAACAAACTGCATGAATTGCAACCAATAATTTATAGATATTTTAAGAATATAAATTCTTCATATCTGCAAAAGTCTTTGAAATTGAACTAACTGAAATGTTGAGCAATTCCTTAATCAAAATAAATCCAAATTGATTTCGATTTATGAATTTCAAAACATTTCAGGTAATTTATTTAATCGCGAAAATTTTAAAGGATTTGAATCTCCATATCGATATTCCTGCTTTAGCGTTATCGCATTTTGAAATATTTGGTAATACCTGTCAATCTTGTTAGTTTATTATATGTCCTGAATATGAGCATATGTCTGAAACAGCGCTGTCTATCGTGTTTGCGGTTGGAATTAGTACTATTTTAGTGGGTCCTGTCATATGTTACTGGTCTAAAAATTTCTTGTAGGTCAGTCGTGTACCGATATTTATTCATTTTCAGTGTTGAATAATAATTTCTGCGGTTGGTCAGTGGTGGCGATGCGGTCTTCATGGACCGCAGTATAACCGCCAAAATATTTTATCTTTAGTATTTCATATACAGTAAATCATAATGTTGAAAATTTTTCGTTCATCTTTTTACTTCCAGATCACAATGTGATATGGTAACGGTTTAAACATTTTTTCAGATGAATAGGCTTTAAATGTCCCCAAAAAATTTCTGCCTGTCTGTCGGTCAGTCAGTCTGTTCAGTTCCTTTGATAAATTTTGAGGAAATTGAGCTAATAACTTCTAATTTGGTATTCGTAAGAGAACGGTTATAATTCTTTTTAAATAATTTTTTGTTTGTAATTAATTGTGGTTCTGGGGAAAAGGGTGCAATGGGGTATTAATTAGCAAAAAATTGAGTAAAATGTCGCTTTAGGATCCTTTTGGTATAAATATTCCGATTTTACAACAGATATGATATTTGAACACAAAATGTAGTCATGAGGGTAAAAAACGGGATAAATATAATATTATAGATGATATGTATTTTTAAGGGTTTTCAGGGTCACATATTTGGTAGAAATTGTTGAAAAATTCGAGTAGTATTTACGTTACCATAAGTTGTTGTGATTTATAATGAAATATATAAAAATATTATACTGCCAAAGCGCAGTGCGGAATATGTGTTATACTTCTTTTTTGACTAAACTAAGGGCGTGGAATATGATTTTAAACCTGATTTGTAGGGGGTGGAATATATTTTAAGCTTAGTTTGTCTAACAGAAATTAGTTTTCGAGAAAGGGTACATACATTGATTTAAAAAGGTTCGACAATATCAGTTATCGATTGATATGGAATTATTGATTCATTTTGCAGCAGTTTTTCATTGAATAATTTTGTTACAGAGCTGGAGAAGAGGATTCCTCTCGCAGCGCAAAAAAATCACCGGGCAGAGCTGGAGGAGTTGCAGGACCTGCTTCATTTCCCCGAAGAGGTTGCCTTACGAT
Organism: Cynegetis impunctata; assembly: GCA_030704885.1. Classification (NCBI taxonomy): domain Eukaryota; kingdom Metazoa; phylum Arthropoda; class Insecta; order Coleoptera; family Coccinellidae; genus Cynegetis; species Cynegetis impunctata. The sequence goes on along the minus strand of JARQZK010001455.1, from coordinate 427,520 downwards.
TGGCCGACACTGAGTATCAACTATACTATCAAGTGAGTGAAATTGAGACTAGTTTCAAATAGGCGTTAATGAAACATAACTGACGTTGAATACAAATTTTTCACTCATTAAAACAAACTAAAAAGATTTTCCAAGAGTGAGTTTTTCTTCAATATATTATTGATCACTGAGATTGAATTCTCGCACATCACTTGGTGGAACACCATATAGAATAAAGTTTAAACTTTGAAATAAAACCCACTTGGTTTAAGTTTCAATATATGAAAATATTCAGATACTGTATTTAGCAGTAAAGGATAGTCGACATGTTTCGAGTTATGAATTCATTATCAAGACTGACAAAGGAGAGTACTACATCTTATTTTATGAAACAGACAAAAGCAAAGGTGTTAAGTTTCATACAATGTTCGGAGAAGCCAGTGGTATTTTTATTTTGTAAATTTGACTTTTTATGTTCTTCAACAAGAATATTAATATTCCTTTCTGATTGTCCAAAATAAAAAGCAGGACATTCGTCGCAAAATATTTTTGTTTTCTCCGATGTTTTTGTATTTCGACCGGTACAGATAGGCAGTTAGATAATTTCTTTGAATATATAAACACTTTCTACAACTCGATTCAATTTACAAAAGAAGTAAAAAATGAAAACGGTACCTTGAATTTCTTAGACGTTCAGATTGCTAGGAATTTTAATTCTCTTACTTTTAATATTTATAGAAAACCAACCAAAATAAAACGCATTGCTTTTCATTCGTTCACTATTCCATTATCGGAAACACATTTTCAAACCGAAGTTAATACAATTAAATTATTAGCCACCAACAACGGTTAAAATGAAAGTCTTTTCGATAAGCTCATTGAGAAAACATGAATAAAGAGTCATTAATGAAGAAAAGAAATACTTCCCAATAAATTATTTGCCGAATTTTAGTAGAAAAATTTGCACAGACTATCGAAAAATAACGCTAAAACAATTTGTACAAATAAAAGAAACTTGAAGTCATTCTTGGTCAATAATAAAAAAAAATCAAACATCGTAGAAGACAGTGGTGTTTACAAAATATTTTTCGACGAATGTCCTGTTTTCTATATTGGACAAACAGAAAGGAATATAAACATTCGTGTTGAAGAACATGAAAAGTCAATTTTACAAAATAAAAATACCACTGGCTTCTCCGAACATTGTATAAAATTTAATCATCTCCTGGATTTCAACAAAACCCAATTGTTGCATTCAGGTAACAAAGGAAAGCGCCTTGACCTTCCTGAAATTCTCGAAATAAGTTCCGGCCATAATAGTAAATTACCTCGAGTAAACGAACAAATTGATTTGCAGGCATCACCTTTGCTTTTGTCTGTTTTATAAAATAAGATGTAATACTCTCCTGTAGTTAGTCTTGATAATGAGTTCATAACTCGAAACATGTCGACTATCCTCTACTGCTAAATACAGTATCTAAATATTTTTATATAGTGAAACTTAAGCCAAGTGCATTTTATTTTAAAGTTTGAACTTTATTTATTATTGATCACCAACACATCTCTAAAACATTTCGAATACTTCTCATCAGTCTACAATGAAACGTAAATGCGTATTTCGAACCCTTGTATCTGATTCTGTTAAACAGGGAGGAAAATGATTTAGAAAGCACACCGCGTCGCAATCAATTTTCCTCCTTCGTGATCCACAACTCTAATAATTACAGCAAACGTAAATTTTCATCATTGAAGTAATTGCTCACATATTCAGCTACTTTAGCAGCTTTTCCATTGACGCATTCATGTTTTCATTCCTTTCACGTATTTTCGAATCTGGATGTTAATCACCGTCTACGATGCTGAACAGATCTAGTAAGCTAGCTGTGGAAACTCGTCACAGAGTTGGGAAGCAACGGAAGAGGAGGTTCAGACATTCTCAAAGTATAATTATCGAAGGAATTCGGGTTTAATTACTTTTCGGATGGCTAGAAAAATTGAGCGTTGCTGGTTTCAATGAATTCCTCGCCGAGTTAAATCAAAAGACACTGGTCATTGTTTTAAACATGACCACCATATTGAATCCTTCATTGCTAAATGGTCATTTTTTCTAACTCCGAAATCACATAATGAAAAATTTAATATGAAATGTGGCTTGGCTACGAGCAGTATATGTCTGTCTTACATGATTTGCAATTTTTAGGGTTATGTTTCTGATATGACGAAAATTATGGTTCAATGAGGAACGAAAAAAAACTCTTGTTTTTTCAAGAAATTTGGACGAAATTTATTACATTGTGACGCACGGTTTGCCTCTTCCGTACAGAACTAGTAAGCCGAGTGTTAAGGATCGCTTTATAACATTAGGAAGGTATCGAGTTCAAACTTAGAATTTAATGTTCTGCAAAGAAATTTTCTCAGAAGTTTTCTATAGCATAGGTGAATAACTGCTTGCAAAAAAAAAGCGAATGTGGGGCTAGTATTCATCCTTTGAGCCCCATCTCGCACCATCTCTTCCATAAAGTATTCTATCTCATTCATCCTTAACGCATTGTTACTTACTTTTGTGTCCTAAGAATTGGCTAACCAAATTCTTTATAACTCAAGCATCCTTTACAGATAATTGTGAAATTAAAAACGTGAACTTTTCTGCCTCTTCCAAGGCTTCTTAGATGCTAAATCTGTTCTGTTAATATTGTTTGTGTTGTTGCTGTTGTTATGCAGAAGTATGTATGTCCATAACTCAAGCATCGCAGTTTCCTCACAGGTAATTGAGGAATTAAAAACGTGGAATTTTCTGCCTATTCCAAGGCTTCTTAGATGCTAAATCTCTTCTGTTAATATTGTTTGTGTTGGTGCTGTTGTTATACAGAAGCATGTATGTCCATAACTCAAGCATCGCAGTTTCCTCACAGGTAATTGAGGAATTAAAAACGTTGACTTTTCTGCCTATTCCAAGGCTTCTCAGACGCTACGTCCATTGTTGTTGGTGTTGTTTGTGCTGGTGTTGTTGTCATTGTGTCATTGTCACATAAACATATATGTTGCAGAGTCGAAACATGTGTCATGTGTCATGTAATAAATTTCATGATTAATTTCGAAGAGTCAACTAATAACGCATTGCAAATGGTTCCATAAAATCAAATTTATTTTGAATTTATAGGTGAACTGCAACACTATTCAACAAAGTCGAAAAGGCCTACATGTTAATATTTTGTTTTTTTTCCCAAGGTCCCTCCCATTGATTACCTGCGTCAGGTGACCTTGGAACTAGGAGGCGATACAGGATCCTCCTCAGACAACCTACCAAGCAACTCATCGACTAGATCCTCTGTCGCATCGCTAATCAACAGATTTAACGAGGTAAGCTGTATAAAAATTCGGTTTACTACGTCACAACTTCTCACGATAAAAGGGACTTATTATCATTATTGTTTAATATCACTAATTCCATGATCGGGTTGATTGAGGTTAGAATTATGTTTCACTCCACAAGAGATATCATCTCAACAAGAAATTATAAACAATAAATAAGACACTCACAATTTGTTTGGAAAATACTCTAATAAATAAATTGAAATGAATGCTTACAGTTAGGTATGAAGTAATTGACAATGTCTTCGTAGAAACTTTTCCCATTGAATTTATACAAATGGAGATGTCGTAGCTCTTCGGAAAACGTAAGGAAGTGAAGAGATTCGGATTGAACTATTTCTCAGGATAATCCTTCTACTTTGTTCAACGTGTACTGGATTTCATGAATTCCGAATATTTTCCGTTGGAGTATTTAATCCAATATTATAGCAAATTATTTAATATTAATTCAAATTGCAAGATATTTGAAGGTTTTCTACTCTTGTAACCTACCTCCCTTTTAAAATATATTTATGCCCAAGCTAGCAGGGAGATTGGTTAAACATATATAGGTTCCAGTTTGTTCTCAGTAATAAAAACAAGGTAAAATGTAGGTATTTCCTATTTTCTTTATACATATTATGAGAATATTTTTTTGTTTTTTATACAATTTTCTATCGATGTTTGGGATTCTTCTTTAGGTGGATTGTATTCTTGACTTCTGCCCTTTGAACCTAGTTTCTTGGTAGCTCCAGATAAGGTGGATATTAGCTCCAGGTAAGGTGAATATTAGCTCCAGGTAAGGTAAGGTATATTTTAAACTCCAGACAACGTGGCTAAAATAATTCGGGCAAATCAACATACAATCTCAAACTTAATATGTTCCAAGAATATCTGTAGGGTATCGATGGCCAATTCAAATTAACATTTAGATTTATCTCAAGCAAAGATGCTAAGAAAGACAGTATATGTTCCAACATTAAACTGAACATAAGATATGACCACGTGAAATTTGCCATCGTTAGCCTACAAAAATCTTGTGTTAAATTGAGAGAATGAAATAAGCAAATAAATTAAAAATATTTTAAATTAAGAAATGTGAGATGATTATTTCAATATTGAAAGATAAATAATTTAGTATAGATAAATGAAAAAAATGAAATGGCGGAAAAATGAAATAAGGAATCAATTCAAATTTTCAAGATAATGCATTCATACGAAATAATTATATTTCTTCTCATAACTTACCGTCTATCAGACGCCACAGATACTTAATAATTTTAATAAACTTTAATAAACGTTCAATTGATATTGACTATAATTTTACCAATTAATGATCTGGTATCTTCAACAACCATTTGCTAAAAGAAAGAGCGATTGTTAATTCGGCACTATCTCGATATTTTCGTAATACGCAGGTCATTCCAAACTGCGCAATTCTATTATTCATAGATGAAACAAAAGTGAGGCATCATCTGACAGCGCGAATCACGGTACCTCGATGAAGAATTCAGTAGAGGCTGTTAAGCGGGGAATTGACACGTTACACTCTAGCGGAATGTTCAGTAAATAGATAAATTCATTGAGTCAATTGAAAATTATGTAATATTTCGTCTTTCAAGTAAGTATATGAATATTCTTGGGAATTTCATATTGACATTGAAGTTGCTTATTTTTCATAGATTAATTATGATTTAGATGTTAATAATTGGTTATACACATAATGTACTCTCAATTCGTATAATGATAATTGAAGAAAACAAATTTTGTAATATTTTTTATTTTTAATAATTGAGATCGAATTCTCGCACATCACTTGGTGAAACATCATAAAGAATAAAGTATAAACTTTAAAATAAAAACATTTGGCTTATGTTTCACAATATATTGTGAAACATAAGCCAAGTGTTTTTATTTTAAAGTTTATACTTTATTCTCTTTGTTTTCAAAAGGAACTTGCAGTTTCAAAACTTTGGGGTGCAAACTGTTACAATTTTGGTTCGATAACTTTTATTCAGGAATTAACAATGATCTACAGAAAGGTAAAATAACAATATCGATGCAGTGTCACGCGAACATATGTGTCATACTTCAATAACCAATCCTCACCAAAATTTAATTTTCTGTTTGAATTCATAAATATCTTATACTTTAATAATAATTAATATTAAATCGTTATATATAACATATAATATAATAATATGATAAATCGTTTATTTTAATAAGTTTTTCAAAAAATAATTATTAATTACAATTTTATTAGCATTCCTTAACTCATTTTTATTTCATTTAATTACGCTCAACAGAATGCCGTTTCTCTTCTAATTTTTGTCCTTAGGTGAAATGTGTGGGAAAATGCATGTTGCCTGCAGAAAATGTGGTGCAGTTCGGCGGGATGGGGGGTTTAGTTGCGCTCGAAGTTGCTCCGAAAAGCGGTTGCAACTTGCTAAATATCACTTTTTGGAAGTGGGAAATAGTCCCAAATTGTTAAAATAGTAGTCTCCTATTATTTTTCACTAAATTTTTTTCAAAAAAAACTATTCTTCATCCGAAAAACGCATTCGAAGTTTAAGTGCGCTTGCAAATCTCTCGCTTTGATAGACTTTCTTGAAAGTTTTTTCGATAAATTTTATATACATAAAGTTGTAGAACACTGAAATCTAAACGATTTGAGACCATTTTGGGCTTCCTACGATTGATCCTTGTCGAGTTGAAGCAGTCATTGACGAAAATTAGGGATTTTAACCCTTTTCGAGCAGTTTACTAGTAATTACCAAATTTGACCTCATTTAATAGGACTGAAATTAAAACAATTTGGAACTTATTCTACGGCTGACCGTTGCCTAGTTTCGACCGACTTCCGGGGCTTCCGGTGAAAACTTTCCACCCCCTCCAGTCAAACCTACCTCTATCCGGGATGACAATACGTAATTTTCTGGTTAATAGGACCCCCCCAGATCAACCAGCTGTGGCACAGACGGTACAGAGTTTGAATCCCGGATAAGATATGGGTATCGTGAATGTAAATGAGTTTATATAAGTGATTACATTTATATTCACTGGATATTGCACAGTTTACAAGACCATGAGAGTAGATGGTGGGACAAATGCGAAATGCTCGCCCGGTCCCACTAACTCCTTTTATTTTTCACTTGTATATTATTTGTTGATTTTACTTTAGATACGATTGCTATAAACACACTCATTATGCCCTAGCACGTTATGAGCGGACATTATGGATCATAACGCCCGCTCATTGTACGTGGAGAAATGAAGCAACTTCCATTGATTAAATACTTCATAATCCTTGTCGTATACGACCCTGGATTTCTCCGGTAATGAATTATTCGCAGCTTTGGCTGCATTTCCTATGATATTCTTGGGTAAATTCATTTTCATCTCCATTATTTCTATAAGACTACACAAAGAAAGCAGCAATGATATTCACTAAATATGATGATAAAAATATTCTCAAATGTCAAAATAACAACACATGATATGCCTACTCTGAGAAGGAAATTGAAAGTATAGGGGCAATGAACCGATTTCAAAATCGATTTTTCATTATAATAAAATAATTTTTTCGTGAAAAATAATATCTCGTATGCACGTGCGTTACTAGATCCTAAAGCCCATCGGGCCAAAGGCCCTCGGGCCGAATGTTTCCCTCCGGGTATTAGTATCTATATAACGCACTTGGTACATAAATAACTATTTCAAAAGGGATTCGGGACTCAGAACCGTAGTTAAGGATTTGGATTATTTCGTTTCTTCTCTTTAGAAATTTAAGTAATAAGGTCTTTGGTATTCGGTTTTTTTTGATAAAAAGAGAGCATCAAAATAACCTATTTCATAGAACTAGTTATGAAAAATTTGAATGAGAAGCAGACTGAAGAGATACAAAAAATGTCAAAAAAAAACAGTATTTCGCGATTATATCAGTTTCTATTACTTCAATCTTGTTCACATCTATAATAAAAATTGTAGAGTATGACATTTGGGACAAATTTCATTTGAGATACTTTTGCATGCGCTGAACCGTTTTTCGTTTTTGCAATAGGGAACGGTGAGCGCGCAGCGCTCAGCAATACGTACTTTAATGCAAGATCAATCGTGAATATCTGTGAAACTACCTTGAAGGTAATAGTATATTACATAATAAGTGTGGTAACTAGGTTTTTAGCACACGCTAAGTGAAGTTTGAAAAACGAGCCGCAGGCGAGTCTTTTCATTCACTTAAGTGTGCTAAAAACCTTTACCACGCGAGTTATGTATACTATTTTACCTATAACCGTTCGTTTTAATTAAATACAAATTAATTATAGTCTAAAATTTCTCAACTTGGTCACCAGCAATGTTTTAACTTTTTTTATTGTTATGAAAATTAGGATGTAATAGCGACAAGAAAAAGCAATGCCACTTTGAAGTTGTCAGTCAAAATGTCAGTCGAAAATATGGAGATTTCACGGCTAGTTGAAGCTGCTACGGCGAACTTGCTACCACAGAAATCCGGAATTCGCTACGAAAAGGCCTATGATATGTTAATCGAATGGTGCTCCCATAAAAATCATTTCAATAAAAATTCAACAAAAATTTGTTTGATAATTTTTTACCGCACTAGTGCGTTAAAATGATTTTTACCGCACTAGTGCGTTAAACTGCACTAATATGGGTGTGTAAAAACATAATTTACGTACGGTTGTAGATAAAATACTTAATTATGTATGAAGATATACAATATGTATTTCATTCTGAAAAATTGTATTAATTGATAAATAATACAAATTATTCAAGTTAGTAGCCAAATATTCACGGTAGACCTTGCATTATAGTACGTATTGCTGAGGGCTGCGCGCTCACCCTCCTCTATCGCAAAAACGGTTGAGCGCATGGAAAACAAAATGTTTCAAATAAAAATTTGCACAAATGTTCTATGATTTTTATGATGATTGAAAATATGATCGGATCAATAGAAACCGAGATAATCGCGAAAAACTGTTGACATTTGACCATGAATATCTTTTGAAACAGCTTTTAGAACGCTAAAATGACGGTATATACAAAAATTCGCCTTATTATTTATCATTCCGAGGTTGATCGCTAAAGTAACTGACAAATGAGGTTTCACTGAGAGTTATATCAATCGCAACTATTGATTCAGCAGTCAAAGAAATATCTATCAATGCAAATAGCCTAAGTAATCATCAAAGCAGTATATCTCTTCAACAAATCTATAATAATTATTGAAATTAACGGTATAACATTTGTAGCGATTTCAGTTCGCACCGTTGAATTGTTATCGTTAAAATTTTACAACTTACAGTTGTTCAAATTCTAAAATAAAAGAGATTGCGTCCTTCGCGCATCCATCTTTGGATGCCCAATTCGCAATGTTGCCAACGAATTCGAACCATCAGTTTCGCTTCAATGGCTGAAATCGTAGACACGTGCGCGTTGAAGTTTAACTTCGAAAATATAAATTTCAACAGGCAATTATTGTTTGCGTACGAGATCTGCAAAAGTATTTATATCGAATGTTGCTCATGCAAATTTACCGAAACTAAAATCAACAATTTTAGAGTGGGCATTGAAGATATTCTATGTATAAATAAATATAAATATATTTATATATATATATATATAAATATAGATAGAGATATATATATTCTATATATATATATATATATATATATATATATATATATATATATATATATATATATATATATATATATATATATATATATATATATATATATATATATTTATAATTATTTATTCGAATTGTTGTTGCCTGTGATTTATTTTTAATCTCTTGATAATTATTAGCAATAACAGCTGGTTGAATCTTAAAAAACTCGATTTTATTAAAAAGTTGACGTTTCACTACGACATTCGTAGTTTTTCAAAACTTTTGAAAAAATTGAAATTTCTTTGACATTTATTGATTTATATATTGATTATAAATAAATATAAATATATGTATATATATATATATATATATATATATATATATATATATATATATATATATATATATATATATATATATATATATATATATATATATATATATATAGAATATATATATATATATATATATATATATATATATATATATATATATATATATATATATATATATATATATATATATATATATATATATAATTATTTATTCGAATTGTTGTTGCCTGTGATTTATTTTTAATCTCTTGATAATTATTAGCAATAACAGCTGGTTGAATCTTAAAAAACTCGATTTTATTAAAAAGTTGACGTTTCACTACGACATTCGTAGTTTTTCAAAACTTTTGAAAAAATTGAAATTTCTTTGACATTTATTGATTTGAAAAAATTTGAATAGACAAAGACTACTTTGTCTAGCTACAATTTTTTTCTGAATGTGGTTGTGCTTTGTTATTTATTACGTGCTATTCAGTCTAATATCAACATTCAAAATTGTTATCATTAGATGGCAAGGGAAACCACAGAAACCTTTACCTACGTAATGTTCGAAAATAAAAATAATAGAGTACTATTTATCTAATAACAAAGAAATTAGTCGCAGGAAAATATTAAAAAAGTAGAGCAGAATTATCGGTATAGAACGTTAATATGGAAGCAGCCGTTGACACGTGTTTCGGACTCTTTGGTCCTCATCAGAACGGCGTAGCAAAGCATTTGGATTGAAAATTTGGATATCAAAATAGTACAACAAATAAAAACCTCTGCTACGGAAGACAATCACACCTTTGTGGACTATTGTTTGAACTCTCCGGTTTGTGAGATTTGGTCAAACTCTGCCACGGAGGCGATTAATGCCATCCGCGAGATCTCAGAACGAGTAAATAAACAATAATAAAGAAATTAGTCGCTGGAAAATATTAAATAAGTAGAGCAAAATTATCGGAAAAGCCCGTTTATATGAAAGTAGCCGTTTTTAATGAAATTTTATTTAGAATTTCAAATCTTTTAACAACAATTCGAATAAATAATTAAATATTGCAAGCTGAAAATATGGCAATGATCCCATGCTTAAGCTGAGAGTTACAAACATTGTTCTAGATTGTGAGTACCTTTTTAAAAGATTTGAAATTCTAAATAAAAATTTCATTAAAAACGGCTACTTCCATATAAACGGGCTTTTCCGATAATTTTGCTCTACTTATTTAATATTTTCCCGCGACTAATTTCTTTATTATTGTTTATTTACTCGTTCTGAGATCTCGTGGATGGCATTAATCGCCTCCGTGGCAGAGTTTGACCAAATCTCCCAAACCGGAGAGTTCAAACAATAGTCCACAAAGGTGTGATTGTCTTCCGTAGCAGAGGTTTTTATTTGTTGTACTATTTTCATATCCAAATTTTCAATCCAATGCTTTGCTACGCCGTTCTGATGAGGACCAAAGAGTCCGAAACACGTGTCAACGGCTGCTTCCATATAAACGTTCTATACCGATAATTCTGCTCTACTTTTTTAATATTATCCTGCGACTAATTTCTTTGTTATTAGATAAATAGTACTCTATTATTTTTATTTTCGAACATTACGTAGGTAAAGGTTTCTGTGGTTTCCCTTGCCATCCAATGATAACAATTTTGAATGTTGATATTAGACTGAATATCACGTAATAAATAACAAAGAACAACCACATTCGGTTTTAATATATTTTGAATGTTATGTGTGAGTCCGTGAATGTATGGAAGTGCTATGTATTATTTTTTCTGTTTGTCTTTTAGAATGTTGTGTGTATTATATAACTTGTGTACTCTCTGTTTAATTAGCGAGTTAGTGAGTTGTGGGTAATTACTATTTGTTAGCGGTCTATTTAATTCTCTCAAAGTTACCGATCTTAATATAGGTGATGTCAAACATAGTGCTCTATCAATATATCCAATTGCTTTTTTCTGGTTGATGTGATGTTGCGAGGAAAACTGTAGGAGTCGGTCTGTATTCGTATTTTTCCTGTTCCTGTGCTGTATATAGAAGTAGTGTCTCAGTTTCATTGATAAAGGGGACAAAGATCTCCAAAACGTTTGAAGACAAGTTTTGAATAAATTGATCTGTTTCAACCACAAATTTCCTTTCTTATATTATCAATAAACAGGAACAAAATACTTCCTTATATATATATATATATATATATATATATATATATATATATATATATATATATATATATATATATATATATTATATATATATATATATACATATTTATATATATATAATATATATAATATAATATATAATATATATATATATTATATACATATTTATATATATATATATATATATATATATATATACATATTTATATATATATATATATATATATATACATATTTATATATATATATATATATATATATATATATATATATATACATATTATTATATATATATATATATATATATATAATATATATATATATATATATATATATACATATTTATATATATATATATATATATATATATATATATATATACAGGTTGTCCTAATTTCCATGGGCCACTATTGCTATCTCGGTAACTATAAAACCTACTAGGTTGGTCAAATTAGATAAAATGTGCAGGTTTTGCAGGAAATTGACAATTTGGTTTCAGATTTGAAAAAAAAATTTTTATCTCGAGCTATGGGCGTTTTTCGAAAAATGCTCTAAACTATTTGATCGAATATCTCAAAAAGTATAATTTTTACAAAAAATTAGCGAGGAACAATTTTTTCGCATTTTAGACGTTCTTCAAGCTGGTATTTTTTAAGAAAATTTGGTTCGTCTAGTTTTCGCAATATCACATTCAACTTGGTTTTTTAAATACGGACCTGCATTTTTCATTCCTTATTTTGAAAACTTTTTTTTTTCTGATTTCAACGATGTATCACATGTCCAATTTCGTTTTTATGTGAATGGTAAAAAACTATTATTTAACTTTTCAGGCACTTTTTTCATTTTATCATAGGTTTAATCATAGAGTAATAGTCCGGGAGCCAGCGACCGGTTTTTGCGACCAATTTTATATCCACTGATAATTTGTAAAATACTTAAGATGATTGTACTATAAATCACTGTGAACGTCAGCTGCGGTACCGAGGGTCTGTTTGGCAACCGCAGCCGCCCAGACACGTAAAAAAAAACGAGTATTTAGTTATTTTATATCGGTTGAAAATTGGTGCAAGAGTAGTTCACATAGTATTAATTTGAATGAATGTAGTCAGCTGGTCTTATCGCGGTTTATTGTACGTCAGCTGACCATGTAAACACAACAACAAAAATAATTTTCAGTGATTTTACATCGGTTGAAAATTTGTCAGATGAAATTCAACGTAATATTTAAACAAAAAAAAAACGTCAGCTGGCTATACGTCGGGAGAAAGATCGTCAGCTGGCGCAGTGAAAGCATAGACCTTATAGTACATGGACTGCGAGTTGGGCGAAAAAAGCCGGGGCCAACATCTTTCGTTGAAATGTCAAAGATAGGGGAAGCCGAATCGCGCCGATGTTTTACGAGCTCGTACGAATGGCACGAAATGTAAACACGAGCCTGATTCTGTCACTTTTGTCAGCAACTGTCAGTCACTATTAACATTTATCAAGCTTGATTTTGCTTGTTGTAAGTGTTTAAATTTATACGAATCCATAATTGTTTATAAAAGCTTCTGAAATTATCAAATGACCCCCCATTAAAAATGAAAATATTTGAAATAAAACTACCAAATCGAAAATCTCGTAAATTATTTACTATTCGAAAAACACCATTTCCATTCGATATTTAAAAAAATTTTCTTACCTCTCTTCATTTGAGAAAATAGAAGGAACCGCAGTTCGTTTCAAATATGGCCGGCCAGCAGATTTTGAAAAATCATCATTGTTAAAATGACGGTGGCATAGAAATGCCTCCTTAGGAATTTCCATGTGAATGTCGCATGCTTTGAGCCACGCTTCTCTTCGGTTGTCGTTTGGAATACTGCAAACCCAATAAAAGAGCATATTAAGATATCTCACAGCACAAACATATCATATTTATGGAAATATTATGAATGCAATAATTTCTAAATATAAATTTTTGCGTAGTAAGAAAAGAAATTAGTTGAGAAATTTTTAAATTAATTAGGTAATATTGATGAGTGATTAAAAATCAACGCAAAGTTGTTCAAAATCATTGTGATGAATACCGGAAATGAGCCAACTGTAGTCCACTCTGTGTCCCACACAACAAGCAGTTTCTGATTTTTTTACAATTTTTCAAAGGCAACAAAAAATCAGCTGATGCATCTTCTGAATTCACTGCGATACACTCAGGAGATCTGGTTATTTGTTTTTTTCTCCGATCGAAATCTTCCCTAGAATTTCCAAAAAATCATGTTATGTTTTCAAACCTTTTATTTGTAGATTTTATGAAATTTTTATTAGGAAAAAAATAGATTTCGTAACAGTATGTCTGTACTTTTTACTAATATTTTAGTTTCTTATGCATTATTTTACCAAAAAAGACGTATATAATATTAAAAAGTATAAGTAATTGTAATTTCTATTTTTCATTCTAAAGTGTGACAAGAACTTTTACACATCAGTATTTTTTATGTTTTGTGAAAAATGCAACACTTAACCATTTTAGCATTCAGTTTTTACAATCTGCAACTTTGTAATTTACAGAAAATAGTCACTTACTCGCTGAGAAAACGTATTGTTGGCACGGCGTTTTTTTTCAAACGCTTTGATCCATTTTTGACAAAACTATCAGGAGCAAAGTGCCTTCTGCAAAGCTTAGCATGCTGTAAGTCGTTGGTCAGGTTATCCTCATTTAGTTGAAATAAATCCAACCAACTTTTCACATTGTTGCTTGGAAACCTGTCAGAAAATGTACAACAATAATAAATTTGAAGTACGATTTTGAAAAACAGAATGCTCAGGTTTTTTACATTCAAAAAGGTACATACCCGTGGAAAGAAATTCCCTCGGCACGAGAATTGGGAATGCATCCACAAATTAGGCAAAACATTGCGCTTGGAACCACTAATGTTCGTAACTTTAATAAAAAAATATGGTGTGTGGTTGAAAAAAACGCGAGAATTTTATCATTCTTAGATGTTTATAACTCGGTAACGACGCAAAATGCCAGTGTTTACATTTCGTGCCATTCGTACGAGTTCGTAAAACATCGGCGCGATTCGGCTTCCCCTATCTTTGACATTTCAACGAAAGATGTTGGCCCCGCTTTCTTTTGCATGGGCATATGGAGGACTAGCAGTCCATGTACTATAAGGTCTATGAGTGAAAGTTGAATCTCGATAGACAGTTACGAGCTGCGCACACTAAGTAAAATGCGTCAGCTGACGAGTTTGGAACCGACACACAGCCAGCTGACGTTTTTTGTTCGTTTGAATATTATGTTAACTTTCAACTGACAAATTTTCAACCTATACAAAATAAATAATGCGAAGGTATTTCCACATAAGAGCAAGGTGGGACTCGAACCCACAATCCTCAGTTTACAAGCGATACACCTTACCGCTGGGCTACCGAGGCCTCTCATTATTTATTTTATATCGGCTGAAAATTTGTCAGTTGAAAGTTAACATAATATTTAAACGAACAAAAAACGTCAGCTGGCTGTGTGTCGGTTGCAAACTCGTCAGCTGACGCATTTTAGTTAGTGTGCGCAGCTCGTAACTGTCTATCGAGATTCAACTTTCACTGCGCCAGCTGACGATCTTTCTCCCGACGTATAGCCAGCTGACGTTTTTTTTGTTTAAATATTACGTTGACTTTCATCTGACAAATTTTCAACCGATGTAAAATCACTGAAAATTATTTTTTTTGTTGTGTTTACATGGTCAGCTGACGTACAATAAACCGCGATAAGACCAGCTGACCACATTCATTCAAATTAATACTATGTGAACTACTCTTGCACCAATTTTCAACCGATATAAAATAACTAAATACTCGTTTTTTTTACGTGTGTGGGCGGCTGCGGTTGCCAAACAGACCCTCGATACCGCAGCTGACGTTGACAGTGATTTATAATATAATCATCTTAAGTATTTTACAAATTATCAGTGGATATAAAATGATTGACAATAAAAGGTCGCTGGCTCCCGGACTATAAAGAGAAACAATTGCTCATAAAAGCCTATGATCCGTAATACACGTGTCGTGTCAAAGTAAGTTCAAACCAACATGGTAGCGTTTTCTAATGGTGAAAAAGTAGATTTATTTTTTTGTTATGCAAAAGCATTTCGAAGTGATGAAAGAGCCCTTCAAATGTATCAAAATTCTTACCCAGAAAGGCGCTTGCCGAATCGAATAATTTTTACAAGGCTAGAGCGAAATTTTCTACTATACGGATCATTTAACAATCTCTCAGAATGGGGAACAACTGCAACGGCAGATAATGGGGAAGATGAAACAAATGCATTAGGTATGTATCATCCACTTTAAATTTTGGCAAAAGTAATTTTTAAAAATAAGGAAGTTTTAAGGTTAATTACAGAACTTGAATTCAATTAAATGAAAAAGAATTTGAAAATTTGAAAACTTAATAAACACTTTATTTCATTACACGCTGCAACAGTCTGTTTATGTTATTAAAATAGGCAATTGTTTTATAGGTAGTCTAAGCCACCTATGATGTTATCATTTTTTTTTTAAATCAAAATACAACTTGAATATTGTCTTTTTATCATTGAAACGCAAACAAATATGAACAGGCGATACATCGTTAAAATCAGAAAAAAAAATTTTTAAGAAATAATAAAAATACAGGTCCGTATTTGAAATAAGTGTGTTAGTAACTAGATTTTCAATGTCCTCCAAAAACTGCACATTTTGTTTAATTTGACTAACCTTGTAGTTCTTATAATTTCCAAGATACTAATAGTGGTCCATGGCAATTAGGACAGCCTGTATATATATATATATATATATATATATATATATATATATATATATATATATATATATATATATATATATATATTATTGAACTTTGCAGCACTGGTACTCGCAGGACTCCATTCTCACTGTCTTCAACGTCTACTGAATCAGTTTCACAATTTATTCATTCTTCAATAATAAAATGGCAACAATCCGCTTACACGAATACAGCTAACTTGAACTACTAGCAATAATTTCTTGATGGTCATGACGGGCAATGTTTAAGTTCTAGCATTCATTCACCAAGTGCCTAGCGTGTAACTTACGACAAGCAACTTCGTTCTAAAATGGTAATCTTCAATCACGTGAAGGTATCGTTGTTCAAATTTTCCAACAATTATTCCACAAATTTTTCTTGACCAGCTGCGTTTAAGCCGAACAAGCAGCTTATTTATGGCTCCGGAAAAAATCTCGAATTCATTGGCGACGTTGTGGTGAATCAATATGTCGTCGTCTAGAGGCGTCATATGAAATCAGCATACATATTAAAATCCCGAATGAAATTTGCGAATGCGACGAGCGTATGGATGAAAATTGGAGCGTAGGAGGCTGTGATGTCCCTAATACAAAATACGGTGTAATTTATGATTGATTATTCTTCGACGTCAGTTTTGAATTTAACCTTAACTAGTTTAGTTTTTCAGTCGATTGATTTCTACGTCACTTTTTTTATATCGAAGTCCTTGTAGAACGTTTCACTCCCTTCACTTGGTGAATGAAAGCTAGGTTGAAAACTGTGCCCAACACTAATATCACTATAGCATTGCTAGGCCTGCTCGTCAGGTGTAATCGTACTTACGTATAGTTAGTTAAGTACCTGTATATGTAACTTTTAGTAAGATACTCTATATAAGTTTGAAGTATGATAATATCAGTGTATTATTATAGATAATTTTTCATTTTTCTATAAATATATATATATATATATATATATATATATTATATATATATATATATATATATATATATATATATATATATATATATAGATATATATATATATATATATATATATATATATATATATATTATATATAATAATACATATATATATATATATATATATATATATTATATATATATATATATATATATATATATATATATATATATATATATATATATATATATATATAATATATATATATATATATGTATATATATATATATATATATATATATATATATATATATATATATATATATATATATATGTATATATATATATATATATATATATAAACATATTGAATTAATAATTATTTGAAGAATATTCAAGTAACAAATGATATAAAATTCATAGAAAGTATGGGAGTTATCCAAATTTTCTTCGCAATTACTGCAAATTACACATTCATTTTGGAAGTCCATATTTTCATATCTGAAGAGGTGCATCAAATTTGCATTTTCTTGAACAAAATTTTTTTTATTAGTTTCCAATTATATTTGATGTTGAATTGACAATATTTTCACTAGGTAGTAGTGGATTTCACGTTTATATAATGTTGAGTCTTTTCAGATAATGAGTAGATTTTTTACTTTGCGAAGGAGATTTTCTAGTTCTTTCAAATCAGAAATCCTCTAGTGAAAAATGAATCAATTTCTTGAGATTTTTTTAAGTTTCATTATAACTTTGAAATAATAATTCAAATATGTGAAATCAAGTTGAAAACGTAAATCTTCAAAACCTTAAATAACTCGAACTTTTCACAAATTTCTTCGTATTTATCTAATCTTCTGGAGAAAGAGTGCAGGAGAAGATATCACCGAAAGAGATATATTATCGAGGGTATTTCTTTTCCAGAGATAATCCGTTTCCATACTAAACCAACTTTTTTCCACTTTTCAACGCAAATAGTTACCTGATGACTTTCGAGGCGATAAACTCTACAACGATATCCTGAAGAAAATTGAGTTCGTACCCTACGGCAACTCTATTAACGTTTCTCTCAAGTTTCTTGATGCCAAACTGGAGGTCGCAACTAACTAAGTAGTTTTAAAAAACTTTCCGGTTGATAAAACGTTTCGGAGACACTATGCAACTTCTACATTTGTTATTCCGTATTATTTTTAGACTTCAAACCTGAATATATATTAATTTTTCTCTAGCATTTTAGGAACAAAGTTCCTAATTTCACATTACTCTCCTGACAATTGTCGAATAAAAGCTAAGTCAGGAACTGTGTCCGACACGACAACTCTGAATTTTAAAAATTTATATCAAATATAACAGCCTTACTTCAATCGGAAATTCAAGTAAAAAACTCAAATCACTGTAAACGTAGCTTCGTTAATCGAAAGTCAGATTCATATTATGTAAACCATTCAATCCAAGAAAATCACACATCGAATTTTGACTTTAAATATTACATGCTGAAAGTGAGGGAAAAACACTTAATTTTCTAGAATCATTACAGATAAATAAAATCAAACATTCAGGTCTCCTATTGAATAGCCAAATTGATCATACTACAAGGCGATACATCGTTAAAATCAGAAAAAAAAATTTTTTAAGAAATAATATAAAAAATACAGGTCCGTATTTGAAAAAAGTAAGTTACTAACTAGATTTTCAAAGTCCTCCAAAAACTGCACATTTTGTTTAATTTGACTAACCTTGTAGTTATTATAATTACCGAGATACCAATAGTGGCCCATGGCAATTAGGACAGCCTGTATATATATATATATATATATATATATATATATATATATATATATATATATATATATTCATATATATATATATATATATATATATATATATATATATATATATATATATATATATATATATATATATATTACTGAACTCTGCAGCACTGGTACTCACATGACTCCATCCTCGCTATCTTCAACGTATACTGAATCAGTTTCACAATTTATTCATTCTTTAATAATAAAATGGCAACAATCCGCCTACACGAATCAGCTTACTTGAACTACTAGCAATAATTTCTTGATGGTCATGACGGACAATGTTTTAGGTCTAGCACTCATTCACCAAGTGCCTAGAGTGTAACATCGAATTTTGACTTTAAATATTACATGCTGAAAGTGAGGGAAAAAAACTTAATTTTCTAGAATCATTACAGATAAATAAAATCAAACATTCAGGTCTCCTATTGAATAACCAAATTGATCATACTACAAGCCCCCTTTTGAATCTTTTCTAAATTACCTGACTAGCAATTTAGAATCTAATTTCATAGTAATTTGTAACCATCTGCCTATTTATCCTTTCTACACAATTTGTCATCTATTTATTTATTTTATTCCATATAACGGAGAAATATATTCAGTTTGCATTCAGCATCTGAAGAAGGCGAAGCTTCACCGAAACGTGCATCTTGCGTATATTATTAATAAATGTGTGAACTGTTTTTATAAACCATTGCTTTAATATGTTTATTAAATAATCCATAATTTGATTCAAAATATATAGCGCAATATACTTCATTCCAACAGTGAGTAATACGACACCTTTCGTTTATTTTATAATATTGTCGCATATGATTATGATCTATTGATAAAAATCGACAGGTCATACCTTATGTTCTTTGTCGTATAACTTTTCTTTTGACTAATATTCTGATTATTTCAATATGACGTTAAAGAACATAAGGTATGACCACGTGAAATTCACCATCGTTAACCTACAAAAATCTTGTGTTAAATTGAGACAATGAAATAAGCAAATAAAATGAAGATACTTTAAACTAAGAAATGTAAGATGATTATTTCAATATTGAAGGATAAATAATTTAATATAGGTAAATGAAAAAAAAAATGAAATGGCGGAAAGATGAAATAAGGCATCAATTCAGATTTTCAAGACAATGCATTAATACGAAATAGATATATTTCTTCTCATAACTTACCGTCTATCAGACGCCACAGATACTTAATAAATTTTAATAAACTTTAACAAACTTTCAATTTATATTGAATATAATTCTATTAGTTAACGATGTTTTATCTACAAGAACCATTTGCTAAAAGGAAGAACGATTGTTAATCCGACCCTACCTAGATACTCTCCTTCTTAATACGCAGGTCACTAACCATAGAAGAACAAAAGTGACGTATCGGTTGATAGCGTGAAATCACGGTACCTATTTCAGTGCAGAATGCAGTGGCTACAGTTAAGTGGAGAATTTACACGTTACAAATTTTTCTAAATTCGAATAACTTCTAATTCTCACATTATCATTTTGATTTTACAAAAATTCAATAGATGCATGTGCTCATGAACTAGATGGCAAATGGACTGAAATAGTGCATCTGGCACAAAATCAAATTTGCAGGAAATATGGGACTAACACAGCGAGAACTAATACAATTTTCACAAACGGATGAAAAACGACTTAGCCAAAATTATTAGTGCAGTAACTGTTGTACATGCACTCTACTGTTAAAATCTGTCCGACCATATAATTTATTCTTTAAATCCAATACAGTTATACTCGAAACGTTTGCCAAGAATACACAAAGGAAGAAAATATTTGTGTTTCTTTATTTGATTAATGATGTTGCGTTAAACCCCGTGAGCCTTTTCATGATGCCATATTTCACTCTGAGTAAGATCCAGAAATTTTGAGGTTACAAACGAGGATAGCTTTATACTGCAAGACCTGTTAAATATATGAAGATAAATGAACGCATAAAAGGATGTTCACTATTTTTTATAGAAGAGTACACATATTTTAATGATTTAACTGGCTATACAGGGTGTTCTACAAGCTCTATGACAAACTTTGACAGAAGGTAGGTTGCTTGATTTTGAACATATTTTTTTTAATAAACATGTGTCCGATTCGTTTTTGTTTAGAAGTTACAAGCATTCAAACTTTATTAACAATTAATAATAAAAATTCAAATTAAATGATAATCACAAAACTAAAGACTATAAAAAATGTCCACCCTTAGCTTGAATGCAAGCCTCACATCGACGAACTGAAGATTCGGTCATTCGAAGAATGAGATTTGGATCATTTCTTATTTGGCTAGCTGCATACCCATATACAGACACAATATCTGCATATTCCTCAGTGGAGAATAAATGCCTACGTTTTTTATTGAAGCAGGTGTATATTTTATAAGTGTGCATTGTTTAACATGCTAAGTGACTTTTTGTCACTTCCTGGTTGACTGAAAAAATTACGATTCTTCAAATGCTTGTACCTTCTAAACAAAAACGAATCGGACCCATGTTTATTTAACAAAAATGTTTAAAATCAAGTGACCTACCATCTGTCAAAGTTTGTCATAGAGCTTGTAGAACACGCTGTATCATCACTCAAATTTGATCATGTCGGAACGTGAAGGTCATGAAAGCTATCACTATCAACATAAGCACCTGCTTAGACAGTATATTCAAATAGGTTTTACTTAAAACATAGGAAATATATTGTTCATGATTTTTTTCTTGCTGACTTATTATTGAAATATGAACTGAATCATTATATCCAGTTTTAGATGTAAGTTTCTCGGAAAAATCACATCTATAGTAACATTGTATATTGTTGTAGATTCTGCTGGATAATTGTTAATTCTTAAATAAAATGCGTCCAAAAAAGATTTTCAACAATGGTTTTGAGTTTTTATCCAAAAAATTTATGTTGAAATCGATACTTTTTTATATGAATAAACTTTCAAAAATAGTGAAAATTGATTTCTTTCAATCAATCCTTTTGATTCCTCATTGTAATTATTTGAATATATATAAGATCATTCGTAAAAATTATGATCAAATCTTACATAATCAGCAGTAATACTATAAGTACTTACTTCAAAATAATCATTAGTCCAGTCAATATGACGGTAAAAAAAGTATAAACTGTGTATTTATCCCATACACCACCGATTTGTATGAAAATTTGGATTGAGGTTCTACTTACCATCTTATTTAAAGTCTACCCTGTGCCAGGGTTTGCTTTTTCTCTGGGGGTGGATGCCACCCTTTATTGGGGATGAAAAATTTTCCATTGAAAATAAGTACGGAAATCGATGAATTGACTAATTCTAAGCAATTTTTATTTCATGAAATTTTTTCTGAAAGTCGATACTTGCCGACTTATTCGCGACTGAAATTGTCGGTTTTCAGGAAAAAAACCACGTTTTCAGATTCTTTTTCGCGAATAACTGGAAAAATATGCCTTCTATCGAAAAACCTGTAGAGAGCAAAATTATAGCTTATAAAAAAATGAATACTATGATGAATGATGAATACTATGATGTATTCTGACGCAATACAAACGGAATTATTGATTGTCGAAAGTTGATTGGTATTTACCACTATGTGTACTCATCAATATACTGATACATATTCTAATTTCTACAAAAATGTGCTTTTGGTTTTTCCCCATAACTCGCTTAATTTTCAGGCAATCAAGTCCTTCAAAAAAGCGTTTTATAGGTTTTTTCAAGAGCTATAAGCTCATCTAAATAAATTTTTTTTTCAGATCTTATTTTTAAAAAGGTTCTTGCTAAAAGGGCTAAGAAAGGTACTTTGCGCGAACACACGCAAGCTTTAATTGGCCATATCTTACTTAATTTTCATCCTACAAAAGAAAATAAAACGCCAACATTTTCAAATAAGAAAAACACACAATTTCGTGCTTCACAAAATTTTGCGTATCATCAATAGTTTTTGAGTTATTTTGAAGAAAATGCGATTTTTCGCTTGATTACGAAAATGATTTTCTCTCTTCAAACTCAATTTTTTTCAAAAAGAAGTACTTTAAACTGGTCAATCACTCAGAACGTATTATAAAAACATAAATGAAGTGAAATATAAAGTGGCAACGATTTTTTTCGAATAGGGTGAAAGAGAGGGTGAGATTTTCACTATTTTTTTCCAACGAAAAAAATAGGAATCGACATTATTCTCCTCATAGCACGCTTAGTTTTGATGCTAGAAACTTTTATGAAAAATGAAAATAAAGGTTTTCTTAAGGACTTTGAAAAAAGTTGAGTTTTCGAAAAATGCGTTTGTACGTAGAAACTTTCCATTTTGGCGATTGAAAATACCAGTCAACTTTCAACAAGCAATAATTTCGTTTGTATTGGATCTGTATACATCACAAATACACAATTTTCTTTGTTTTTTATAAGCTATAAATTTGCTTTTCACATTTTTTTCGATAGCATGCATATTTTTCCAGTTATTCGCGAAAAAGAATGTGAAAACCTGTTTTTTTGCCTGAAAACCGACAATTTCACCAGCGGATATGTGGAAAAGTATTGACTTTCAGTAAAACCTTTATAGAACAAAAGTTGCTTAGAATTAGTCAATTTATCGATTTCCCTGCTTATTTTCAATGAAAAATTTTTCATCCCCAAGAAGGGGTGGTATTCACCCCCAGGGAAAAAACAACCCCTGTCACAGAGTAGACTTTGAGATAGATGGTAAGTAGAACCTAAATCCAATTTTTTATGAAAATCGGTGCTGTATGGGACAAATACACGGGAAAATGGTCATTGACTGGACTACATGTTATACATCGGTAACTTGTTGCATAATTACAAAGAGTGTCAGTTTGACAGTTTCTAATTGTTAATCGAATCGTTTTCAAGACACCTGCTATAATTTTACAATAATCAATAATACAGTTTTTCAGAAATAAAATTAAAAAATATCAGCGAAAAAGGAAGATTATTCTGTATTCAAATAACGGAAAACCTCATTGAAAACTTAAAATCAAAAAACTCTAAGAAAATGTCAGTGAAATGCCAAAAAACTCAAAATTATTCATTTGATTTCAATGAATACTGGCAGACTCATAATGCAGATAAACCAACGCAATCTAAGATATCGCCCTCGTAAATTATCAAAAGAAATAATAAATAAACCGAATAGCATTGAAGTGAAGAACCTTTTTGTATGAATTATTGAAAATAATTTAAATTTATTACAAGAATCATATAATTCCTATTTTTTTTCTATACTTCTAATACAATTCCACGGACCACTTGCTAATATATTCCTCTGTTACAATTTTATGTACAGAAAAATTTAATTTTTAATTTTTTTTCACTTTTCGCATTAGATAGAATTCGATAGTTGGCATTGGGCTCTAAAAATTTTGCTTAAAACAATTTTTACTATTCAATTCTTTAATTTGTCGAAATGCATATGAGAAACCAATTGTAATAAAATTTTGTACAAGTTGAACATTCAAATTATTATTTATGAAAGTTGATATGTTGGAAAAATGACCCAAAGTTTATTAGAATTATTACTTCCATATTTTCCATGTAGATTCAATAATTCACTCAAAGAAAACTTCAACATTAGAGAAGAGCATAAATAAACCATAATTTTAAATGAAGATTTCATGAATCTTAATGTTTCATTAAAGATAGAAGATAATTAAACAGTAAATATAATGCATATGAAGGAGATTGATAAAACAAAATCATATTTCAGTGAATATTTTGGCGGAATAAAATATTTCTTTTTTTCATTGAGAAAAAAATGAAAGCAAAGTAATATCTACCCAATTAAATTTTTTAATATTGAACAGAAATGGATGTAAATGTTGCCTTTAATATTGCGGAAATATTTTATTTCATTGTAAATGGAAAGAAAAGTAGGTCTTTATGAATTTATAACGTATTTCTTCATTCTAAGTTGAATGGTCCAATTCTTTTTTTTCCTTCAGGTGATAATAATTCTAAATCAAAACATTTCAATATACTACATAAATTAAAAAAGGAAAATTAATCAATAATTCGAAAAATTATCAAACAACTTTCTAAGGAAGCAGGTTATATGAATTCCTCGACGAGAATTCAATGTTCACAATCCAACAGTGAATTATAGAAATCGTCAAGTCATCTCGACTCAAAATCTGCAAACAGCTGTTTCGATCTCATTAGTTCTCATCAGTGTAGATGATACGATTCGGAGTGAATTAACAAATTTACAATTGTTCCCCAATACAAGTCGCGGTCGAATAACAACCCAGAGCGCCCTTCACCAAAGATATTAGAAACCAACAATTCACCGCTTCAATCGAAAAAGCAGAATCTCGTCGAGAGAATACATACTTCCTGACACTAAATGTCTACTCAGCAACTCTGACGTAAGTGGTTTCAAAGCACGCTAACTTAGCGTTTTTAAAGATTCTGGAAATACTCACGAGAGTGCACTCCGTAAATACTTGTTGCGATTTTCGCAATACTCAAAATAAAATCATGTGAAATATACAAGTTGACCATGATTAATTTAATATATTACACATAGTGAACAACGAAAATTCTTCAATATTTAAAAAAAATTATAGAACAACTTCTCAAGGGAGCTGGTTAAATGTATTCCGCGATGCCAATTATAATTATTATAGATTAATGATCATCTTTCGGCAATAATTTAAATCATAACTTATATTTTCATTTACCTCTCATAATAATCCATATATAGGGCATAGATATTCTTGGAAAGGAAAGAAAACACACGTGTTTCATTCCTCCCTGAAGTATGTGTCAGGGAGGCGGGCAGCTTGAGTTTGGGATTAACTCCTTCAGCCAGATCAGAGGATACACTTGTATGTACAAGTGCATTAAGGATGGGCGAGACGGGATATTTATGGAACATAGGAAGTGTGGGTAGGGTTCAGAGGATTAATACTGGCCCAGCATTCGCCTTGTAAGTTTGCAAGCAGTGACTTACATTACCATGAGGAAACCTCTGAAAAAAACTCATGGCAGACCAGTCGGCCCGGGGTTTGAACCCGAGACCTCCCGAATACTAGCCAGCGTACGCTAAGTACTCGACTAACTAGCTTGATCGGTTAGTCTTGAATTTATTTTATTATATCAATTATTATCAATCTTTCGATCGATTTTATAGCTGTACTTGAACTGGCGCATTCACCATTTTACACATATCCAAGATTATACTGTGCTCACATTTTGGGCAATAAAATATTCAAATTTTCGTGGTACAACGCTCATTCTTCAAGCCCATTCTTTAGTAATAATCTATTAAAATATATGTGAAATAAACTTAATAATTACTGTCGAGGATGGGTCGAACAATTGAACAAGTATGCATTGTTTCAATTTTTATTAGAATTAGTCAGTGTTGCTCACTCTAATAGGGGTGATTCATCAAATTCTTCTTATTATCAGAATAATGGATGTGATGACAGCATTATTGAGCTCTGTGAAAACGTAATACTAAGATGGATTTAGTGATATACCACAATTTATCGTGAAAATAATTGAACAAATAACAAATTTGAACAAAGAAAATTATAAGAAAATTTTATTGCTCCACAACTGATTTGGAGAGAAGTGAAAAATGAATAATCACTTTAACTCTAAAATAAAACGAGAGGTGTCATGGAACATCAACTTGGGTCGAATTTCCTTTCGCTATATTATTTTACAACGAAATATATTAAAAATCTTTGAGAGCAATCTAAAGAAGATAGATGAGGGAATATTAATGAAATTGTAATTTATAAGTTTTATTGAATTTAAAATGATTAAAAATAAATATTTTATAATTGATTATTACGAAAATATTAAATACTTATTAACTCAATCAATCCATTCAATCTCAGTTATAATTTATTTATTGTAACAAAATTGTGACTCGTATATTTTCGATTCAATTTTATGTACACTGCATCAAAAGTGGTATTGTACGTGTTTTAGATTTTGTAGGATCATTGTTAATTCTTAAATCAAATTCATCCAAGAGGAATTGAAACAATAGCTCCGAGCAAAAAAGTTGATATTGAAATCGCTACTTTTTAATTTGAAGAAACTGAAAATATTAAAAACTTCCTTTAATTATTCGTTATCATTATACGAATAGAAAGTAAATCATCTGTTAAACTCATTATCAATTCTCAAATTTAAAATCACACGTAATGCATGCTTATACACGGATATTATACTCATGTCTTCATGTTTAGAGTATAAAATTTACAACCACCGGTACTTACCTGTTTTATCATCGTTATCCTCAACTTCTTCTGAATCACTTTCATAATTCGCTCTTTATCAGTGAAATAACAGCAGAACGCAAATACGAATAAAACTGATACACACGCCATGCAGCGCTGTCGTGATAGTCGAGTCGAACACAGGTTTTGACCTAGCTTACATTCGCCAAATGTATAGAGTTCCCAAAATTCAACTCTTTCTATCTGACAATGGTATAAAATACTGAAACGCATCGTAATTGTTGAATTAAATCATTGAAAACTATTATAAATATTTAGCCCTA
>JARQZK010001455.1:380000-395000 GCA_030704885.1 Cynegetis impunctata | reverse complement strand
CAGGGAGTTTAATCGGTCACTAGGACCAAAAAACGTGTTTAATAGAGCTCAAATGGCTGAAATGGAAAATTTTATTCATGAAGGGAGAAGTCAACCAAAGCCTTCTTGCACTTCTTCCCTTTCTAAATTTTATACTACACTATTAAACAGAATTGCTGGAGCTTTAGATATAATACAATGTTAATCAAAAGCTAGAGCAGTTTTGTTTAATAGTAGGTATCGAATACAATTTAGAAAGAGAAGAACCGCAAGGAGATTTTGGTTGACTTCTTCCTTTCGAAGTAAACATTTTCCATTAGAGCCATTTGAACTTTTCAAACACGTTTTTTGCTCATAGTGACAGATTAAACTCACAAATAAAACATTGAATAAAATATTCTCAAAACTACTAGTTACTTCACTAAAATTAGAAAAACGATTCAATTTCTTGATTTATTATAATGTTAAAATTATGAGTATTGACTTTACATGTGCTCGATGTATCCATAATTATAGCGAGCGTCCTTTTCGTGACTCCTAATTGATAGGCCTGCTCGAAGCGCGGAAATTATACAATACTCAATTGCACAGCCGTCACTAAAATATATCCAGATGATTTTTATATAATTGCACATTTATAATGGCACAAGAGTGGTTGATAAATTTCATGTATACTTATATACGTAGATACGAAGACTTTTATTCAATTCCATTATAATTTTCGTAGGCGCATGGAGGGGATTGATCCCGTTAATCCCCCCCTATCTACGCCACTGATTTATATATATATATATATATATATATATATATATATATATATATATATATATATATATATATATATATATATATATGTGTGTGTGTGTAATATAAAGGAAAAGATACACCAATGAAAATAATATACTGAATAGCCTAAACGCAAATTCAGTTCAACAGATGAATATTACTCGAGTGTAATAATTTATCACTAAGCAGGCATTCCAAAATACTCCAGCTATTCCGTTCTATTGCTTGCAAAACATGAGAGCAATATACAACCTGTAATTATTTCCTTTATGAATTACGGATGAATTTCATTATCCTCTCAAATTTTGTTTTACTTGAAGCAGAAAAGTGTTTAAATAATTATGATTACCCTTCTAGTTTTCCGTAATCGTGATGAAATTTTTTCGAAATTTATAACGAATAATTTTCAATTTTTTCCTATTAAACAATGTGATATAACTTTTTCATTCAAAATAAAAATTAATTTTAATCAACTAGAAAAAAACAAATATTAAATGTTACTGTTAAAAATGAAAAGGAAGGTTCTTCAAATTTTTTGAGTTTGACAATAGAAAGAAATAGCAATAAACATACATTTTCAATTTTTCATGAACCATTTCTTTTCGGACCTCACGATACACAATTCGTCTTTACATCCTTACAAAAATAAATTAGCAGCATTCGATAGCATGATACATTAATATATCGATATCACAAGAAAATTGCAATAAGGAATTACAAATCATAAAACAAATAGTAAACAATAATGGATATCCTCCAAAAATAATAGATAATATTTTAGAAAGAAGATTGGATAAGGCAGCCATCTTTCAAGTGTATCCATTGGAATACCATATTGGAAAACATATTAAAAATTCAAAAGATGAAACTGCACCACAAAATAAGTCAGGGATCTATAAGCTAATTTGTGGTTCATGTCCTAAAAAACTGGCATGAACTTTAGAGTTCCAATATCAGAACATAAAAGAAGTTACGACAAGGAAAAAGTAGATTCTACTTATGCATCACATCTCCTGGAACAAAATCATATTTTTAATAGTGAATTTGAAATATTACTTATAGAAAAGAAAGGCTATAAACTCAATTTATTAGCAGCTTTTAAAATCAATAGTATGAAACAATCCAATAATTTGTTAAATGACCAATTAGATATGGAGAATTCATCGTTGTTAAATCTTTTCTAAATGTTATATTGAATATTTGTACCTGTTGTGTTTCTCATATGTTATTTAAAATTTGTAATAACTACCTGCTAAGAGATTACGTTCTGGTTTTTTCCCATTCTTATTGTATATTCCCTTCATTCATCTTTCAATATTCTTATTGTAAAAGTTGATATGTACTATAATAATAATAATAATATATATTTATCCTTTCAGTCATAACATAAATGTAAAGGACATGTCACATACGTAATATACATATTAACCTAACAAGTAACAAATTAACTTATTAGGAGAAAGACTAACAGAATTCCACTGAAAAATATTCTTTTAAGCTGTAAAAGCAGTGTTTAAATAGAATCTTCTTAATTTCCTTCTTGAAACATAATAAATCTAGAGACCTAATCCCTTACATAACTAGGCGATAACTCAAAACATGCGTGGGAATACATAATGTGTCCTTATTCCGCGTATCATACTCGTGAAAACTAGTAAGTTTATTCAGATTCAATAACCTATGCCGAACAAACAAGAGACAATGTAAAATATAGATACACGGTAATGGTAGAACTTTCTGCTGAATAAATGTCGGTCGGCAGGACTCCTGGGGTTTCAAATTATAAATGAGGCGTATAACCTTTTTCTGTGTGAGAAAAACTCTTCCATTCCAGTCGAGCCACCCCACAAAACAACATTGTATCTCAGATGACTGTGAACGAGTGCAAAATACACCGTGAGTAGGCTATACATCTGAAGAAGCCACTGTGTTTGGCAAAAAAATTATGTTAACAAAAATATAGTGAAAATCGAAAATTGTGTTTTATTAACAATATTATAATGGATTTTCATCAAGTATCGGCCTAATCAATTAGTTATAGCAAAAAACTGTTTTCAGTATAGTGCATACAACTACGGTAAACGCTTCTATACATTTATTGTTGTATTGTGTTACGTCGATCTACCTCGGATATAAATTGTTCGCGCGTTTTGCTATCATCAATCCATGTCATCTTGTTTGAGAAACTTATGTGACTTTAATGAAACAAGACTTTATCGCACAAAAACTCTCACCTCCGCTGTTCACTCGCTCAAGAGAATGTAGAGATATGAGGGTTTTACGGCAATTTCCACAGTTGTTCATTTTGCTCAGAAAGGCGTTTTCCACCCCACACGTGTGAAGATAATATTTCATGGAAACATAATATATGTTCTCTGTTATTGTTCGTGAAAGGGTCGACATAGTTATTTTCATCATGGAAGAATGTAACTGAGAGTGAGAGAATATTTTTATTGGCTATATTTTCATTGAACAAGAATGTGCACTTTTCTACTAGGAATCGAAAACACTAGTACTCTTCAAGATTTAGGCGATTTTAAAGTTAGAAAATACAATTAATAAAGTGAAGGTTATGCGAGTCTTTTTTTTAAATTTCATTAATCTTATCAAGAGACGATGAGAGAAGTTGAAGATGTGAAGTTATCATCCATATTTCACATAAAGTGAACAAGGAAAATTCTTCAATAATTTTAAAAATCATCAAACAACTTTCCAAGACAGCTTGTTATATGTATTCCGCAGCGAGAACTCTACATTCATAATCCAACAGAGGGTCGTTATACAGATATTAGTCCCGACTGCGATTTGTATTGGGAAACAATCAGAAATTTGTTTATTCCCTTCGAGTCTTTTGAAAGATATATATTCTGTTCAGTGATGAATTTTAGCTGAGGTACTAAAACTTAAGAATAGAAAAGAAACATCTTTGAATTTCACCTTTAATATGAAAATTTGTGGCAGTTTCAGTTCTTCATAGAATTACCATAAATCAATGGTTATTTTGACTGTTCTTATTTAGAATTTGAGGCGATACAATAGTTATTTGTGTACCAAGTGCGTTATATAGAACCTAACGCCCGGAGGATAACATTCGGCCCAAGGGCCTTTGGCCCGAAGGATGAATGTTGCCTGATGGGCGTTAGGATCTAGTAACGCACGTGGTGCATACAAGAGTTTATTCTTCACGAGAAAATCATTTTATTATAATGAAAAATCGATTTCAATATCGATTCATTGCTCCTATACTTTCAATTTTCCTTCTCATAGTAGGCATGCCATTTGTTGATATTTTGACGTTTGTGAATATTTTTTTCATCATATTTAGTGAATTTCATTGCTGCTTTCTTGGTGTAGTCTTATAGAAATAGTGGAAATGAAAATGAATTTAACCAATAATATCGTAGAAAATGCAGCCAAAGTTGCGAATAATTCAATGCCGGAGAAATCCAGAGTCGCATACGACAAGGATTAAGAAGTATTTGATCAATGGAAGTTGCTTCATTTCTCCTCGTACAATGAGCGGGAGTTATGATCCATTATGGCCGCTCATTACGCCCTAGGGCATAACGAGTGTATTTATAGCAACCGTATCTAAGGTAAAATAACCAAATAATTTACAGGTGAAAAAAAATAAATATCGAATCACAGATCAGTAGTTGAAACTGTTTGGAAAATATCAATTAATGTATAATATCCTAGATGACCATGTTCAATTTCATATATAACCTAAGGTTAACAAGGAAAATCCTTCAATAATTCAAAATTATTCAACAATTTTCCAAGAGATCTGGTTATGTGTATTCCGCGACTCGAAATATCTCTCATACGCCACTATCGTACAGTAGAAATGCATTTCAGGAAAAATTAGTTCTTGTGATGGGATTCTGCATTTTCTATCTAACCCTCTCGGTCACGAATTAAAACTATTGTAGCGAAAAATCTGAAATTTACTGTGATGCAACTTATGATTTTTTGAAAATTTTTGATGTTAAATTCAGATTTTCAAAATGCTCCGTTTGGGCACTATGAGATGTCCCCAATTGAGGACATCATGAGCTGATGGGCACTATGACATGTCCCTATGAACTGATGGAAAACAAAAAATTTTCAGAAATATGTTCAGAGGGTAAAATATTAATATGTTTTATTAAAATAACATTACAGGGTATGGTATTTCATGAATCGTCCATTTTCGAAGTACTAAAATGTATAAAATTCAAATTTTGCATAAATAAAATAAAAGTGCTGTTATATTTACCTAGATGTTTACCGCTAGCTCACAATGTCCTCAAATTAGGACACCACAATTTCAAAAATCGCTGATTACAATATGCACAAAAATCACCAAACACAATAACTTTGGAACAAGTCTACACTTATTGTGAACGTGAACAAACAGTTTTCAAACACGTGGTCTAACGAATATAACTAACAGAAAAATAAACAGTAGAGCGCTACACTGCTGTCACAGCTACCCTACGGAAACCTATATTTCAAATGAATGAATTTTTTTCCATCAGCTTGTAGATGGCAGCACATATATTCATTTGGGAGTATATGATGTCCACAACTGAGAACAATGTGACAGAGAAGTAAGAGCAAGCGGCACTTCATAGGAAAAAATCCAAAGTAGGTTGTCCTCAATTGAGGACAAGGTGAGCGAGAGGGCTAAGCAGTGAATTGTTGGTTTCTGATATCTCTGATTGAGGGCGCTTCGGGTTGTTATCCATATAGTAGTTTGGTCGCGATTTGTATTAGGGAACAATTAGAAATATGTCAATCCTTTACAAGTAAAATAAAATGCACTGATGAGATCTACTAAGATCGAAACAGTTGTATGCAGATCTTGAGTCGAGGTAACTTGACATATTCAATAATTCACTCTTTAGTATTGGATGCAGTTTTCGCGTCGTTGAATACATATAACCAGATTGTTTGATAATTTAGAATTGGAAATTTTCCTTGTTCTCTTTATGTAGTATATTAAATTGACCATGGTCAATATGATTTGATTTTGAACTAATCACAAACCTAAGCAGTATATTAAATTTAATTAATTTTTGTTTGTGGTACCTAAAGTACTACCAGTAGGACATATATCAGTGCTTCCCAAACTGTGCGTCGTGGCATTATCCTTAGGCTGTCCTGAGGCCATCTACATAGATTTTTTCCCGAAAATCTTGAGCAATATGACTTGGTTAGGAACCCTTTCCTGTCGACCTCACCATCAACACTATCTACAGAGGAAGAAGAACAATTAATAGAATTGTCCTGTGACTCCAGCCTTAAGCTCCAGTTTAGACAAGCTGCTTGAATTTTGGAGTTCATTTTCTCACGAATATAGTGCTATTAGCACTACAGCATTGAAGGTTCTATTACCATTTGCATCCTACTTGTGCGAAACAGGTCTTTCTGCAGTTGAAGTACTAAAGAATAAGTACAGATCGAAAATAAATGAGAGAAAGAGATGAGAGTGGTAATTTCCAAACTTGAACCCCGTTTTGGAAATCTATGCTCAGAAGAGCAAGCATATCGTGCTCATTAGTAGCCAACCAACAAAGTGAAATATATATCTCTTTTCAGTTTCGTTCTTATGATTTGTCTTTTTTTCTTATTTTTTAATAAAAATTATAAATGTTTACTAGGCTAGAACTACTGGCAGCTACTTTCAGCCAGAGGGGTCAAAAAATGGCAAATTCCCAAAGGCCTCACAGTTAAAATAAGTTTGGGAAGCCCTGATATATGTTTGCTATTCAATTTCATTCGTCTCGAAAGAACTGCATCGATTGTGGTATTATATATCGTATATGTTTGCATCACACTCCTCCAAAAGAAATTGTAACAATATAAGTTTTCATGAGAAAAGTTGATATTGAGATCGCTACTTCTTTGTTATAAATAATGAAAAGTTTGTTTCCTTCAAGAATTCATTCCGTTCCCTGGTTATCATTAACCAAATAGATATTAGATTAGTATCGAAAAATATAATCAATTCTCCATTTCAAAATCATACCAACCTATTTACACCCTGCTATTAGACTCATATCTTCACACTAGAGTACCTTACTGAATCTCACAATCACTGGTACTTACATGACTTCATCTTCGCTATCCTCAACAACTACTGAATTACAATCCATTCTTTATCAATAAAATTCGTTTCAAAAATAATTAAAAGACTTTACAGTCATCCAACGATTTTCTTCTATATAAAATGAACTGTTTCATATTATTTGTCAGCCCATATCAAACTTATAACTATATTAGACGTTCAATATATGCTAACATCATTCGAGCCACTAGAACTCGAGTACGATCAATGTATAATAGACGTAAACTTGACACTTCGTGTAAACATGTTCTCCTTTGCCTTTGAAGTTCACACTGCAATACAGCGCAGTCAATTTGCTGATATGACCCAGTCGAGATAGAGTAACATGATTTTGGGGCAGTAATGCTTCAATTAACTTCCGACATATGACCTGGAGACATTTCAATGCATTGATAGACGTAATTGCGTTACTGCTACGCGTGGCTCTGGCACTCTGATAGGAATATCGATATTGCAATCCCAAGGTTGGGTGTCATTAATTTGAAACTAGTATATTTTTTTTTAACTCGAGGGATCTACAGTTTAACGCCGGTTCCGAACGGCCAATGGGCTTGTGAACTATGTACATTACCCAACAAGTTTTAATCATATATAACCACTAAATTCCGGACATACACAACACCCAAGAGCAAGGTGGGACTCACAATCCTCGGTTTACAAACGGTACAAGGCGGTACGGTACACCTTACCGCTGGTCTACCGAAGCCTCAGAAAATAGTCTATTGTTTTATTAGGAGTAAAAGTAATACTTTTTGTGGCGGGACTAAATGTTCTGACAATAATTTTAGTCGAGCCACAAAAAGTGCTTTTCGCCGAACAAAACATGCGATTTTTTCCGCAAACGGTGTACAAATGATAGAATTAATATGATATTTTTAAAAAGGATTAGATGTGAAGAAACGTAAAACTAGATTGCTTTGCCTACCGGTTTTGTAGATGTCAAGGCACACACAAATTTGACAATTCAACAAAATCATTGTCAGAAACATTTAAAGTCACCTATCCACGCATTATAAGACTGTGCGTTTTTAGTAAGTACCCGAGTATTAAGAAATGACTTGTATTAAAATATATAAAATGTTTTTTACAGATTACATTATGTAGGATTCGGAACCCAACTGTACGCCGCCTGACGTTCTTGATATTGCCGTGAGAGTACAAAAAAGTATACTTTTTTGTACGCTCACGGCCGGACAAAAAAGTAAAAACAAAAGGACCTCTGTGAAATCAAACTTCAACATTGAGAACTGAGGTTAAAAAAGTCGTCATTTTCTGACGTTTGCGGAAAAATATAGTTTTTGGAAACACAGTTCCTTATCGTTCATTACACTCTAGACCAGTAGTTCTCAACGTAGGGCGTATGCCCCAAAAGGGTGGCCTTTTGACTGTTCAGGGGGGTAATTCGATTGTTCGGGGGCAATAAACAAAATTCGACTATTTCCGACTTCAAATGTAAACCTATGATAGTTCTTAGTCGCCTCTCAGGGGAAAAACAATTTATTAAGAGGAAGTTTCCAGATATTTTTTCCACTTGTATATATTTATTAAAATTAGCTTTCACTTCACGTGCTTGAGAATTTAAAACTTTATAATATTTCAACATGCTTTTAAATTCGATAGTGGACTGATTGATTACCGCACTGTTTCTCTATTGTATCTGCTTAAGCATCAACTAAAGAGACAATTAGCAAATAATCTTATATACATCTTGTGGACGGGGCTTCATACGGTGGTAATTTATGAAATGGACAGTATATAATATCAATATAAAACCACCATAACATACTAAAAGAAGTTCAGTTTTGTTTAAATATTAAATTCTCAAGTTATAAACAATCAACTGTCTTGAAGTTTGGTTATCTGGCTATCTTAGAATAAATCCAATTAGCCACTAATTGTGCAATGCTAATACTGACACAACCAGCAAAAAACTAAAATAAAGATACCTTTGAATAAAATGTTTGGTGAAATAACTGAAACAGTAATTAACAGTTTTATTATTTTCTTCTTGAAGTAAATTTAGTATTCATCAATTTTCATAAGAGTAATAATCAACGATCTGGATATATAAAGGGACGTCCCATTCATAACCGGTTGTAGTGTCCCCTTCATAAATATCACTCAAAAATTTAAACTTCTTTTGGATTAATTTGATTTGAAAATTAACAAATATTCAGCAAAATTTAGATCTCTTCTGTGCACCTTGACTCGTGGTGAATTAACATATTTCAATTACAACCAACAAAATCTAACTCAAAATATTATCTCATCTAACATCCACTTAATCCATATAAGCAAAATCTATCTTAGTCTGAAATAGATGCGGAGGTTTGCAAACCACAAAATTCGAGAAAAAACACGTGTGATGTAAAAAAATTTTTGTGAAAGCGTTTCGAAAGGTACAGTTTTCGATATTTATTAAAGTTTCGAAATGACATTCTTTTAGGTACTAGTACCTGAAAGCAAGGGCGCACCCAGGATTGAGTTTCGGGGGGGGCTGAATCAAAATTTACCTCCTTAAATTTAAATAGAAAACGCACATCCCTTATCCGGTAAATCATAATAGATCTTATGGTTAACCGATAGTGAGTAGGCTCATTTTATAGTAGTAGTTGAGCTCATTTCACAATTATTATCTTAGTAATCTCAATTCTTTTGTTAATACAATAAATCTCGGGGGGGGCTGCAGCCCCATGGCTCCCCCCCTGGGTGCGCCACTGCCTGAAAGTGACAGTTTTAGGAACTAATGCCTGAAAGTAAAAATGAAACGTTAAAAACAGTGACAATATTTATTTATTATAAATCTTAAAGGTACAACATTTACCTACTATTTCGATACGTCAGAAAAAATCGCTGATGTGTCGCATTGAGTGGACGAAGTGTTGCGTACTTACGAAATACATGTAAGAAATTGATATTATCTATTGATCCCTCAGTAATCGTAAACATTCTTGGAACATGAGTTTTTGTATTCGGAATCTTAACACTAATAAATGACTGACAATCTTTGATGGCATCTACGGTCAAAAATGTGATTTCTTCCCTCCTACATGCACCAAATACCAACGATCAAAACAACTTTGACTAACAGGAAATCTTTGTCATCAGCTTCTTTCATGAAGCGTTCTATTTCGAGCTTTGTTAATATTTTAGATTTCTTCGGCTTATATCCGACAGTTTATCTTTTCAAAAATGCAATAAGGATTGTGAATTTGCTTATATATACGTTTTTGTTCAGGTAAATCATGGTGCGGATCATGGAATATTTACTCCACAAAGTTGATGGCCTTAAGGTAGTGGATAACTTCAGGAAATAGGCTAGCAATACCTTTCCTTCTCAACATGTTTTTCGTCAACCCAGGTTTCAAAGTTGTTGTATAATGTTTTCGATTTTTTGGGCACCAACATCGATAGCGCAGTTTCAGCAGCTTGTCCAATATCCAAAGACTCGTCATTATCACTCATTTTTTGACGATTTTTTTACAAAACTTTGTAGGAAATACCACGTTTCAAAGTGACAGAACCTTAACATTAAACAATGCATAAACAATGGCTTAGAAACAGATTACCAGCTCACTTTTAAATATGTTTAAAACACAAATGAACGCATGAAAAAATCGAAT
The DNA here is from genome assembly GCA_030704885.1 of Cynegetis impunctata. Taxonomy (NCBI): domain Eukaryota; kingdom Metazoa; phylum Arthropoda; class Insecta; order Coleoptera; family Coccinellidae; genus Cynegetis; species Cynegetis impunctata. The sequence goes on along the minus strand of JARQZK010001455.1, from coordinate 384,500 downwards.
TCTCCGCTTTCACAAAAAATCTTGTATGAAATTCGTTGCGAAAAGAGTGTTTTAAGCACTGGACACATTGTTTTTTTTTGCTTCCCGTGCTTAAAACACATTAATTTCGCAACTTGTTACATAAATAGTTATTTTCAGCTCCATGCTATCACCAAAAGGTCCTGTATGCAGATTTTGAGTCGGGGTGACTTGGCATTTTCTATAATGAACTGTTGCATTGTGAATTCAGATTTCATGTCGCGGAATACATATAACCATCTCCCTTGGAGAGTTGTTGATAATTTTGAATTGTTGAAGAATCTTTCTTGTTCACTTTATCTCCTATCTACTCTACTGTGAAAAAACATAGATACCTCAATAGTTTTATTGATCGAGGGGTGCATTTCGACGGTGTTCAATATCTTCTCCACCTCCGCCTCTTTTTTATTTCGCGAAAACAAACCGCCCCAAATTGGTAAAGTACCGAACATAAATCACCGGAATTCGAACTGCCAGTAATCTAATTACTTGAAAGTAACGAAGTTAGGAGGAATTAGCGTCTATGGAAATTCGCAGGGTGCTCCGCAGCTTGAGGTGATGGCATTCGTCAGGTCAGAACAGAGAAAATCCATTATGTAACACGTCGTTAAACCAGTCATTCCTGGGGACAGGTTTGTCACAATCCTCGGAGGCGCTCGATAAGTTAAGTACCAGGTGCAGATTTTGCCTTCGGGCATTAGCAGCCTGATGCGAAAGTTGATTTCGAGAATCTTGTACAGATGAATTTTAACCATTGAGTAGATGCTTTTTTTGAAATATCAAAGGTGCTTAATTGGGCATTTTCCTGTAATGAATTTGCTGGAGTATTTTTTCAATCCATTTTAGACGTTCTAGGCAATGATTTTCGAAATTTTCTTGATGTCTGATCTGCTGTTCCTATGATTATATATATATATATATATATATATATATATATATATATATATATATATATATATATATATATATATATATATATATATAAACTCATGGACAAAATTAACGCAACACTTGAAATTATATTTATTTTTGATTTGAAATAACTGTTAATTTTCAACCGATTGCATTGATTTTTTCGGCTTATTGTAGAAAATTCATTGGAATTAACAAAAGCATTTTGAATTCATTTAAAAATGAAATTGGCAATGTATTATACCGGGTGGAATGTTTATGTATCTTAAATTCTGAACACCCTGTGGGTTTAACTGAAGGCTACAAATTTTTTCTTCATAAATAAATAGCAAGACTAATTTTTTCTTGATATTTCGTTACTTGATTCTGTCCAATATTTGTCTCTTCACGAAAGATACAAATTTTCAAAGAAATCTCTATAATTTTTGCGACGTAAGTTAAGAGAAAAAACGAAAAAATATTAATATCAAAAGCAACAATTATTAAATTGAAATTCAACATGAACAAGTAACAAAATAATAACGCGTAAATTATTTATAATCTGCTGACTAATGTTCTCCCATTTTGCGAGAACTATACGTTCCAAATCTTGAATGTTTATGGGAGCAGGTACAAGACTTTGGACCGATTGTTTTAGAACATCCAAAAGATGCTCAATTGGGTTTTAGTCAGCACTTCGTAGAGGAATATCTAATTATGGGCTGTTTATTTTGCCACCATTTCTTGCCTTCACTCTAGGTTGATTTTGAACAAATACTGTAGAGATTTCTTAGAAAATTTGTATCTTTTGTAAAGAAACAAATATTGAACTGAATCAAAAAACAAAATATCGAGAATTAATTAGTTTTTACAATCATTTGGAAAAAAAAATTTTTAGCCTTTAGTTCACCTCACAGGGTGTTTAGAATTTACGGTATATAAATATTGTTCCATTCCACCCGGTATAATACATTGTCTAATTTATTTATACAAAAATGTGAAATGCATGTGATAATTTGAATGAATTTCCTACAATGTACCCCAAAAATCATTTTAATCGGTTCAAAATCGAAACAGATATTTTGAAACAAAAATAAGCAAAATTTCTGTTGCGTTAATTTTGTATATATATATATATATATATATATATATATATATATATATATATATATATATATATATATATATATATATATATATATATATATATATATATATAAATATATATATATATATATATTAATATATATATATATATATATATATATATATATATATATATATATATATATATATATATATATATATATATATATATATATATATATATATATATATATATATATATATATATATATAGAAACGCTTTGTATTCTTGGGAATGTGGTCTGTAGACTCAATAAACTCTTTGTCTTTTGTTTAACTCAATATTTCGCCATTTATTTTACAGCTTCATCAGGAGTACTACAAAAAATTTATAAAAATTAAAAAAATTTTAAACCACATAACATTTGGCACTTACAACAATAGAGTTGGTCCTTAGTTGTAATATCTTGGATGCATATATCAACCATCTCAACAAAAATCTAAACTCACAATGAATTCCCTCTCACTGAAGACAACGGGACGAACACATGGCAACAATGCCTACATTGAAAAACGATTAGATTCCATTCAAAATATTTATATAGATTTCACTCAGTTGGTCTGTGTCTGATTTTGAATTAAATCTAATCGTTTTTCATTGCAGATAAAATTTCAGAGCCTGCAAATAACGAGAGTATTCCTTCATAATTTTGAAATTTTTCAAAACAGTATTAATTTTTAATCACATCTGTTCTTTATATTTGACCGTGTACCTTCTGATATTTCTTGACGCGGAGCCCCTTTTGAAGTTAACTTACTCACTATCTAAGATCCCACGTCTGATGCGAGTCAATTGTTTCTTGTTGTTGCTCCGCGAAAGTTGGAACGGTTCAATTCGTCATAACTCGAGAACCGTTCTTTTTATTAGCAATGACAGCGTAAAAGCTCCATCGAGTATCGTCGAAAGAATATCCGAACCAGCTGTCCTCGGTCCATATATTTAACAAACTTAACTTTTCAGTGCAGTATTCTCAAGTGATTAATTGGCCAATGAAACTGGCTGTACTGGAAATGCAATGGGTTCAATGTTCTGATGCTATCGAGTTACTCCGCGATGGAAACGTATGAATTGAGTTTTCACGGTTTATCCAAAATATATTTCCACTATGTCCTTAACATTGTAGTCGATGAGAATTGAAATCTCACAACGTAATCGATATAATAATTTTAGAAATACGGACTGAGACAAAAAATCGAAACAATTTAGTATTGAAATAATGACAGTTCTCTATTATCAGATATGTCAATAATTTTTAACCTTGACGTTTATATTCACACGTCTAGAAAGATTATCTGTAGACTGCTTCTGATTTTGTCCTAACCCCAAGATTTTCCCATCTCCTCTCAACACGTCTTACCCTTCTCTCAACGCACCAGATTTTCGTCTTAAACTAAATCCTTCGCTGAAATAGAGGAGATTATTTTGGGAATACTGTATAACGACATTTGATATATGGCGGAAGTGGAGAGTATCGCTTCGTTTACCTACAGTGGAAACATGAGCGTAAATATTGGTACATAATGAAGAACTTCCGATATTAATGCATCTCGAATTTCGGATTATAAATTAATTTAATAATTGTTCAGGCTAATGGCGAAACTAGTTGATAAAGTGATATTATTGTTGAATAGGCCAAGCTACAGAGATTTAGAGTGAGCATTTTGTGCAAAAAGTGTTAGAAGAAAACCAGCTCCGCCATTGTTTGTCAAATAGTTCCACATGATATAGTGATATGTTTTTCACTCGACTTTATTATTTATATCTTTGTTATTAACAATTTCATGCAAAAAATCGCGTTTTTTTTAGTTTTTTGCTTATAAAATTGAAACTATCAGAGTAATCGTGATGGTGTCAATAGACTTATTGTAGGAAATGAAAAGACAAAAAAATGAGAGGTCGGACGACTTAATCAGACCCTCAGTTTAAGAGAAAATTGGAAAAAACCGGCCAAACTGCAGTTTTTTCAAAAGTTCATAACACGATTATTTTTTGAGTTGTAGCGTAGATCCTCCGGCCAGAATTAGCTATTGATATGAACTTCATTTGTGCGAAGATCAGGAACTGTCCGATGCATAGTTTTTGATCTGTGGCCATTTGATTATGTTACTATGCAACTTTCCAGCAGACCTGAATGCGACAGGTATGGTCCGATTTCAATTTACTAAGAAGATTTTGAAAGTAGAATTCTCATAGTTCAAAACGTTTATCTTGGTTTTTCATAAAAACGCTGAGAAATATGTTAAAAATGAAGCTGAACATGACAAAAAACGGCCGAGCGCGTGAGAGTAGTTGAAGAGTGGGGGTTTACAATTATTATCTGACAACGTTTAGAAATTACTGTCACGTTCAAAATGCCGACGCTTTCGAATGTCATACTTCTCCTTGCCTGCTGCTCTACCCCCACTCTTCAACTACTCTTACGCGCTCGACCGTTTTTCGTCATG
>JARQZK010001455.1:345000-375000 GCA_030704885.1 Cynegetis impunctata | reverse complement strand
GAAATTTTAATTTGTTGAAAAGTTGTAGTTAGAAATGTAACCCCTTCAAAAGATCCTTACAAAATCAAAAAAATATTCTTATGAATCCTTTTTATTGATAAAATACGTCCACAATATACCATTTCTTTAACACTTCATCAATTTCAAGAAAAATTTCTTCTTATTTTTCGAAACTTGTTACTTTTAAAAGACAGCCCTTACAGCATTTGTTTATATGAAATACCCTCTTTTATTTTCGACAAGGAATCATCCTCTATTTATATATATATATATATATATATATATATATATATATATATATATATATATATAGTTATATATATATATATATATATATATATATATATATATATATATATATATATATATATATAGATATATATATATATATATATAGGTATATATATATATATATATATATATATATTATATATATATACATACACAACAAAATCTATAAAGTCGGTGTCAAAGAAGTATGAAAGGGATATAATAAACACTACACCTCCTAATTCTTGTCTTTTACAGAACAATAGTCTATTATTTCTGGAAAAACACAAGTTGAGAGTTTGAAGAAATTGCAAATAATTTTCCGAAACGGAGTCATTACAAAAATCAGAAACCAAGAGCAAATTACAGTTCTTTTATTCCCCAAGGCACGACGTTTCAAAAATAACAAACCTAACAGGCCCTAAGCGCTGGCAATTTCCACTTCAAAGAGTTTTAATGACGAAAGTTTTTACACTAAAACAGAAGATGTCGTATATTTAAATTACCGAAAATGACCTTGCGACGAGTTCTGAATCTCGTACTCGAATTTTCTGAAGTTTCTGTTTTAGATTAAATTTTTTCACTATATATTGCTCAAGGGAAATCATGTCATTATAAGCCAGGAATTGTTTAATGAGCAGAATATGTATACTCAGAGATTTCTGAGTAGTATCAACATCTAGCTTCGTTATTTGCGATTTTCTGTCTCTCCTAGTTTAATAAGAATATCTGCTCCTCTTGGTAATTTTAGAGAAAAATCAACTGCTATTTGATTTCATCAAACTGTTTCACATTATATATTACAAAATACATGAAAACGTTGTATCCCTTTTCAAGTATATCGTGCACGGAGTAGTGTAAGAATTGGCTAGTCAAAGTTTATGCAGAGAACGAGTGCAGAAACCTAAAATTTATATATAAAAATATAAAAATCACATAACTCAACTGACTGCTGGTTGAATGTTTGTGAAACATTTTTGAAAATCAACATTTGGCTCGATTTCACTAAATTTAGTTCAATTTACTCGGTATGTGTTTCGGGTTATTAATCCATTATCAAGAGCTGTAGAATATTTTATAATAGATTTTTATCAAACACTTCAAACACGTAAATTTTTTGAGAAACGCATCAAACAAAGCCGTATACTATCAAATAATTGGACAAATACTAAAAATTTGTCCAATTAGTCCGCTTTGTTTGATGCGTTTCTCAAAAAATTTACATGTTTGAAGTGTTTGATTAGTCTGGATTGAAGTTTGTCAAACAAATTTGATCGTTTACAGTTAACAATCTAACTATTTATAATACTATTGCTTTGATAAGTGGGGGAATAGTAAGACCTATTTAAATAAAGTGAACGAGGAATATTCTTCAATAATTGGAAAAATTATCAGACTACTTTCCAAGGGAGCTTGTATTCGGTGACTATTATACTACATTCACAATTATACAGACATGCATTATAACCAGCTCCCTTGGAAAGTTGTTCGAAAATTTTTTTTTATTATTGAAGAATTTTCCTGTTTACTTTATGTGGTTTATTAACTTGACAATGGTCAGATTGTATATTTTTCATGATTTGATTTTGAATATTGCGAATATAGCGACAAGTATTTACGGGGCGCTCTCATGGGTTAATAGCCGGAAACATATGTTCAGTAAATTAGACTAATTTTGATGGAATCAAACCTATGTTTTACCTCATGTTTCAATTTCGTAAGGAGCCTACTCCGGCACCTCCGCCATTTTATATACTCATCCTTTACTTTCATACTGTCAATAATAATAATAATAATAATAATATTTATTCACACACCAGTTTGGTACAAATACAAGTAAATAAAAAACAAAGATCAGTTGTGAATAAATAAAAACGCGATAAGTGCAAACACTTGTTTCGAGAAGTAATTGAAACAAACAATGAAAAAACAAAGAGATCACCAAAAACACACAAGCATGAAAATTCCACTGAATTATTCAACTATAAATTCGATTATAAAATGTAGAACATAGAATCATACATCCATACATCTGAATATACGCGCATACACACATAATATACACATAAATTATATAAAAATTAGAAACTTATATTACACCATAGAAAAGGATAATGTCAATGTCAAACACAGAATATTCAAACTTAAAAATGTAATAAATTACGATTCAAATGTTTCTTATTTGAATCTTTTTTTTCGAAGCAGGTCAGATCCTTCTATTTCCATATTTATTTCCCACTCCATTGAAATAGTATATTGTTTTATTAGGAGTAAAAGTGATACTTTTTGTGGCGAGTCTAAATGTTTGTCGACTGAACGCAGTGTGGCCGACAATTTTAGACGAGCCACAAAAAGTGCTTTTCTCCGAATAAAATATGCGATTTTTTCCGCAAACGTTGTTCAAACGATAGAATTAAGATAATATTTTTAAAAAGGATTAGATGTAAAAAAACGTAAAACTAGATTGCTTTGCTTACTGGTTGGTGTCAAGGCAACACAAATTTGACAATTCAACAAAATAATTGTCAAAAACATTTGAAGTCACTTATCTACCTACGTATTATAGGAGTGTGCGTTTTTGGTAAGTACCCGAGTATTAAGAAATGACTTTTATTTTCCACTTGTATATTATTTGTTGATTTTACCTTAGATACGGTTGCTATAAATACACTCATTATGCCCTAAGGGCCTAAAGCGTTATGAGCGGGCATTATGGATCATAACGCCCGCTCATTGTACGACGAGAAATGGAGCAACTTTCATTGATTAAATACTTCATAATCCTTGTCATATACGACTCTGGATTTCTCCAGCAATGAATCATTAACAGCTTTGGCTGCATTTTCTATGATATTCTTCGGTAAATTCATTTTCATTTCCATTATTTCTATAAGACCACACAAAGAAGGCAGCGATGACATTCACTAAATATGATGACAAAAATATTCACAAACATCAAAAAATCAACAAATGAAATGCCTAATATGAGAAGCAAAATGGAAAGTAGATATAGACGAAATGAACCGATTTTAAAATCGATTTTTCATTATAATAAAATAATTTTTTCGTAAAAAATAAAATCGTGTATGCACCGTGTGCGTTACTAGATCCCAACGCCCATCGGCCGTTAGGATCTATATAACGCACTTGGTAAATAAATAACTAGTTGTAGTGAAATATATACCATTTTTCTTATAGATTACATTATGTCGGATTTGAAACCCAAATGTACGCCGCCCGACGTTCTTAAAATTGCCGTGAGCGTACGAAAAAGTCTATTTTTTTTTACGCTCACGGCAGAACAAAAAAGTAAAAACAAAATGACGTCTGTGAAATCAAACTTCAACATTAAGAACTGAGGTTGAAAAATTGGTCATTTTTTGACGTTTGAGGAAAAAATCTCTTTCCATAACGGAAATGGTACAGATAATAAACAAAAATCACGTCAAAATGACAAATGGTCGAATGAAAACCAAGGAAAGTAGTTTTCAACCTTCAAACCAAGTCCGGAAGACGTGAGAATCTTATTTAGTGCTATGGAAACTTCCATTCGGAAAGTCTGAATGAAGAAAGTTTCAAGAAAGAAGATTGGATAACAATTTCACATGTACCTAGCTTCACTGAAGTTCCTTCACAGAAGCGTTTCCGTTGATAAACTAATTTAATGTAGGTAGACCCGAAACCCTCAATTTGCAAATCAGTTTCATATGTGGTACAATAGCAATCCATAAATTATGTCCCCAGACGGTGAGCGTTATACATTATCTCTAGATTATTAAACAAGAACATGAATTAATTGCACAAGTCTGTGCAAATACAGGTCACGTTTCAATAGTAAATGTAAGGTTGCTCGTTCTGTTCCTGAAACAATACGCCATCTAGCCGAATTGAATCGAATTTGCCGTTCCAAGTATGCCTCTATGGTTTCCAAGGTTGACATTCTGTTCTGACAGAATGACACTTCTAACGCGTACGTGTTGTCTTCTAGATAAGAGAAGATATCTGCTATCTGTTCTGTAATTTGATATCGCAAATGGTCTCAGAAGTTCGAAAGTTAGAATTCAGTTTATTAGAGAACTCAATTCGTTGACAATTCAAAGGAAGATATCATGACATGAGAATTTAAATTTTAAAATACGACTGTTCTAACGATGATTGGCACTTATATTCTCACTGGAACAAAACGGTTGTGATCCTTGGTCGTTAATTCATTTTATGGGTTGCCATCAATTTTTAGTAATGTATTTTTTACCCGGTGAATTTTTTCATCTCTAGCTTCCCTCATCAGATCAAATGATCTGAAATTTGGTATATAGAATATGTTCTTTAGGCGCAATAGAGTAAACCCAGTCAAAATTTTGGCATCTTGAACCTTTGGGGAAGGGACTAGCGATGAAGGGAATGAGCAAAAGTTTTTTTAACCCTTTAACTGCCATGGCAGTTCAGATATACCGTACACGACCCGAATTCCGACCCCCACCCGAAATCCGTCACTTTTGATTCTTTTCTCGAATTATTAAGCTAATCCTATTATCGAGCTCAGAAAAAACTACTCAGTCTGCTCACTCAGACATCTGGCAATACTGTGAGTGCACATCAGTTATATTGGCTGAAGAATAACAGCGCGGGAAAATTCCTTTCAGTTGCACTCCAGCTGTTCAAGAAGAACGTCTTGTTTTCTTATAACGTAAGCCACTTGATGATCTTATCCAATCCATGTTTTTAGGTACTCCATTATGATATCATACAAACCATTCATATTTTCCACTGAATTAGTGTCCATAGATGAGTTTTTCACAAATATTTTGTTTTTTTTTTCGATATTTTTCATAAAAAAAGGGGTGACGGGATTTGGGTCTAAAAAAAGCACTGAACCAGAAAACCGACAGGGGGGACGGAATTCCGAATAAAAAAAAGGTCGATTCAAGTTGGTTTTTTTCGCACTTGCATTTATCAAGAATCGAAAAGAATATATCGGTAGGAATCACATTTGATCATATTTTCTAATTCCTGAATTCCGTCATAGGCTTTCTGAGCTATTTTCTTTCAAAATGTGCATTACACATACGGTGACGGAATTCAGGTTATGAGGCTATGACGGCTTTCGGGCTGTGGAGAAATGGGGATGACAGAGTTCTGGTTAGTATCAATTTTTTTTTAGTTCAGTTTTTTCTATACCAACAACTTTCTTAAATCAGAAAATATAGGACGATCAAGTTCACAATGGATCAAATTTTTCAATTTTCGAATTCCGTCATATGCTTTTCCTGCTCGATTCATTCATAATAGGTGATGTAGTTGGGTGTCGGAATTCAGGTTACGGCAATGACGGCTTTCTGGATTCTGAGTTTCCACCACAGCGATTGAGCAACTTCTGAGTTACTATCTTACAGAGATAGATAGATCTAACTACAGTCATACAATTATACTATATTGTGCTGATGCTAGACGTCAGATATGTGTTTATTCCAATTTCAGAAAAATGGAGCGTCAAAAGAAAAAAAAGTACTCAGAAGATAACCTGGAATCCGCAATTCAAGTTTTTCGTGGTGGCATAAGCATCAAGAAAGCAAGCAAAAGTTTTGGAATACCTAGAACTATACTTTCCGACAAAATTTATGAAAGATATCCAGTACACTGTCAAGTCGGCGCACCCTCTATACTTTCATATCAAGAAGAGAAAATTCTAGTGAACTGGATTCTAAACGAACATAAACGTATGTTTCCTATCGCCAAGGAACTTTTATGTGACAGTGTTTAGAACTTAATGAAGGAACTGAAAAGACCAAACCCATTCCCAGATAATCGCCCCCAGATTCATTGGTACAAAGCATTTCTGAATCTCCATCCGGAAATCTCTGAGCGTACTACCCAGAAGCTATCGAAAAGACGAGGTCTAGTTACCGAGGAACAAGTGAGAAATTGGTTCTACTCTATGATATCGACAAGATTAAATGTAAAATTAAGCAACCAGTACGAATTAACTCAAGGGGATATTTCAAGATTGACGATTTTATTTTCGATTAATACAATATCAATTTTCGGTATAACTGTGCAATTATTCTCGAATAATTTACATACTAAGGCCGTCCTAAGAATATTTAGTAATATCAACATGTACCTACATACTTAATAAGTTAATTTGTTTTTGTGTTGAAGTTAAAACCAAATTTGTTAATTAATAAAAGGTATTTATATTTGCAACAGTTTATTTTCAGCATCGAATTTACCATATGACGGAATTCAGGTGGAAACTATGTCGGCTTTTAGGTATGCACTATGTCGGAATTAGAAATTCCACATCCACAACTTTTTTATTTCATTTTGAAACAATAGATTGTTTTAAATTCACAGAATAGAAAAAAATGGAAAAAAATGGCTTACTAAATGCCCAAAAATTCATTATATGTCAAAAATAACTCAGAATATCAGCACAAAACATTATAGTTCGTTCCAAAAGTCAGTCCATGGATACTAAGGGCCTTAAGGTGACGGAATTCGGGTAGACTACGGTAACTGCCTTTGCGCCAAAAATTTTTTTTGTTAAAATTGTATCAAATTGGTGTCTAGTGGTAACCTGCGGTAGAAAATTTGAAAATTTTTTATTGATTTTTTGGTGATACTGTATATATTTTTTTGTGTGACAAAATGTCTCACACGGCGCGAGAGCAACTAAAAATCGGTTTGAGCCGTGTGCTTCATTATGACTCACACAAATGTGCGTGATCTTGCAACGCTTTCTGCACCGTTTGGGTGTTTCCCCACCACTATTTAGTGGATTAACGAGTCTTTGCGTGTTTTATCTAGATTTTCTGAGGCGCAAGGGAGAAATTATGCTATGAAGATGGCCAAGACAGTACGCTACGTATGTGTAGGATGTTCCGAGCAACCGCATATGTGCAAATAATGTTTTTATAAATTACATAAAACATCAGAAATATTTGTTTTTGTATGATCTATACTATAGGGTTGAAAACTTCATTAATTTCACACACGTATACCTAATAACTTTAAGTTTGGGAGGCTCCGTAGCGGAGAGGTTATAGGTAGCGTTATGCCGTCTTCGTTGACGACGTTGGTGGGTTCGATTCCCACCGTATTCCTGGGTGTTTGTGTGCGTTCTGAGTTTTCAGTGGTTCCCCCCATTTAGTAATTTGATGGCTAATGTCCATAGATGACGAAGCCCAATTGTACAGGGGTCGGGTGGTGTGAGAGGGCACACGTCCCTCCCCAAAAAAAACTTTAGTTTTTTGCATATAGAATATATTGCTAAATAAAAAATTTTACCAAACTAAAAATATACTTTATTTCTGTAGGCTATTTCTGGTGAAGGTTCTTCTACGCCAGGGCTATCTATAACCTCATGAAAACATTCGAGAACTGTACGCGCTTCAGACACACAAAGCGGATAAAACTTCTTACCGTGTGCGCCGATATAACGCACATTGCAGTTAAAGGGTTAAACTGGTAGTTTAAGATGTGAAAACGAGTTATAAACAATATTTACGAAATTCAGCCTACTTTGGCCTTTTGGAAGTTGCGGGGAGCTCTAAAAACCCCGGTATTTGAAGGATTATTGTACCCCATATTCTTTTTTCAATTGAGTTTGAGGCTTATACCTTTATACGTGGATTCTTTGGAGATTCTCAACCGTGGAAGAGGGGCAGGGGTTTCTTTCGGCCTCCAGCGGCATTAGACAGTTGTAGGCCGGCGGAAACTACTTGCTTCTTTTTCTTAAAACTACAGCTGAAATAGAGCAGTCTTCAAATCTATTTCAAGGGTAAGTGAATTGATAACATTCTTAAATTCATCTACACGTGAAATCTCTACATTTTTTAAAAAGGCTGTAGAGATGCATAATTCCCTAAAATTTTCAAGAATGCATGAAATTACTACAAACAAATTCCGGCTTTAAAAATAAACAATTGAAATTTTGAAAAGAAGGTCTTATATCCATAGAGATATTACAGATAGAGGCGACAAGCCATAGGACGCTCTGTAAATGGCAACGTCAGTCTCTAAACTCAGTGGGAGCGAAAGAGAGAGACGATCGCAGGGTTTTTCTGTCATTGTTTACTAATTATTTCGATTTTGAAAAGTCAAAGAATAGGGTACTATTTATCTTTTTTTCAAAATTTTTTTATTACAGTTGTGGCCGTCTTCAGTTATCAATTACGTGCTATTTAGTCCAATATCAACAGTCAGGTCACAGCCGTAATAAACAAATTAAAAAAAAAAAAAATAGTACCCTATTCTTTGACTTTTCAAAATCAAAATAATTTGAACCTATTTCGAACATTACGTGGGTAAAGGTTTCTGTGGTTCCCCTTACCACCTAATAATAACAGATTTGAATGTTAATATTGGACTGAATAGCACGTAAAAAATAACATTTTTGATGAAACATAATAGTCTTTTTTAGCTATTCAAATTTTTTCAAATCAATAAATGTCAAAGAAATTTCAATTTTTCAAAAGTTTTGAAAAAGCCACGAATGTCTTGGCGAAATGTCAACTTTTTAATAGAGTCGAGTTTTTTGAGATTCACCAAGCCTGTTATTGCTAATAATTATCAAGAAGTTAAAAATATTTGACAGGCAACAACAATTCGAATAAATATATATATATATATATATCTATATATATATATATATATATATATATATATATATATATATATATATATATATATATATATATATATATATATATATATTCAAAAACCCCTTCTGTGCCGCACTGTTGACTTTCAATACAGTGCAGTTGTCTATTATTCACGTGGAAAATAGGACGAAAGCCGGAACGAACTGATCAAGAAATCGATATGATACCGAAAAATGTCACAATATTTCAGGTTGTATAGTATCTTATATTCTGTATAAATGAAGTTTGGTTACCGCTTGATATAATTTCATTAGGGGCAATTATGTAGAGAGGTTTACTTGGAATTCTCGAATCGAAATTATTGTCCTAAACAGTTCCGTCGGTTCAATTTGGTAATTAATTGTTCATTAGTGGCAACATGCTATTACGCCTTCGATTCATATAATAAATAATGGAAAGCGATATACACTGAATGGAATTATGTCATACAGGTTGCTCAGTTTGAGAACCGTTGTTCAACGCGATATAATAAAACTAATAAGCAATGCAGTACAAAACTAATCAATTTCTTCGTTCCCGAAATTATAGGGGCCAGTTGGAATATTGTCCTGAACAGGTCTATCCATTTAAATTGGTAATTAATTGTTCATTAGTGGCTTCACGCTGTTATTTCTTCGTTTAATACAGTTAATATTGGAAAACGATAATAGATTGAATAGAATTATATCGTACAGATTGCTCAGTTTGCGAGAAGTTCAACGGTATATTATTATATATATTTGAACGAGCAATGCTTGTATATCTATATATATATATATATATATATATATATATATATTTATATATATATATATATATATATATATATATATATACCGGGTAGCGAGAAAGTCTGGCAACAAGTTATTTTCTTTGAAACGATTGAACGTATAATTATCAAATTTTAGGGTTATGCACACGATTGTATTTTTCGTTTTTCAGAGGTCCTGTCAAACTTGAGTGACGTCAGCATTCAGTGTATCGCCGCCATCTTGAATTTTTTTAAATAGTACCGTTGGTCGAGTAATGCATCGTAGAAAAGCTGAAAAATAAGAGAATCGCTTTTCATAGACATATTAATTCATTCTATCTTACAAAAATATTAATAGTTTCCTTATAACACGAGCTCCAAATGATGGCCATCTGTGTTTTAGTAATAAAACAATCTGTATTTGAAGCTTCGAATATAATTGCTACATAAAACATTTGAGTAAAGTTTTTGAATCAGTTATGTCTGTTATAAAGTGGAGTCAAGTCAGGACATCTTGCTGGCCACTTGATTATACCACTTCAAAAATTCCATCTCTGAGGGAAATTTGACGATAATACGTTCAATCGTCTTAAAAAAATACCTTGTTGCCAGACTTTCTCGCTACCCTGTAATATATATATATATATATATATATATATATATATATATATATATATATATATATATATATATATATATATATATGTATATTATATATATATATATTATATATATATATATATATATATATATATATATATATATATATATATATATATATATATATATATATATATATTATATATATATATATATATATATATATAGGGTGTCCCGAAATTGCTCGGACATAGAGCTACTACGTGTAGTAGAAATCAAAATTAGTCGATTGGGCCCAATTTATTCATGTACCAAAATGTACCGTTTGCCAGTGAGATGAAATGAAAGTTTATACAAAATAACACATTTTAAGAAGGGTGCATTTCAATTTTTACGTCGAATCGACCTTTGTTTTGATGAAGATGGCCGTCATATTAAACATTTATCATAAAAATGCATTTTGGCTTTGTTTCCACTGTCAACTAAATTTTGTATTACAATTTTATTAAACTTGTACTAGGTGGGCAGGTATTAGAAATCATTTTTTTTCTTCGAAACAATGCAGAATGCGAAATTATTTCAAGAGTAACAAAATGAAGATAATTAATCATTCTTCGCGATAAAAAAAAATTGAATACCGTATTATCACTACTAAGAAAGTTGTAAGAAAACTATCAGGGGATGAGGATGGTTTTACCCCTTTTACAATTTCTTTTGGGTTTCTTTGATTACCGATAGGAGAATAATCCTCTGAAACGCACTCCTGTTAAATTTCATTCAATATTTGTTTCACTCAATTCTGTACAGCGTACAAAAATGTGTTTTTTATGCAACTTTCAAATCTTCTCTAGGACCAATGGTACATCTTAGTTTAATATATTTACAAATTGGGTCCAATCGTCCAACTGGTTTTATAAAGGGTTTTGATTTTTAAATTCACCTTTATTTTCGTATCTTTTGTAAAAAAACTATATATGGCAGGTTCTTGTCTGCTCTCATGCTGACAATTTCATAAAACACCATTTCTTGAGTTTTTGTGGTACCTATATTGTTGGCGATGGATGATAATCAACTGTATGATTATAATTTTGTATTACATTATACAAATGTTGGATGTTTTTATTTTGGTTAGATCATACAGTTCATTTCTTATTTGTACTTAATTAGTGCAAATCACAGTGCCAAGGAACCATTCGAAAAAACGTTCAACTTCAATTTACGTTCGTATCAAAATAATTTTTCGAAAAATTTCGATTTTTCAAGAAAAAATACCGAATTCCCAGAAACAATAAATTAGGAGTATAAAATAATTGTGGTGATTGTGATAAGTTTTCCATTGGTAGAACTTTTAGAAGCTTTTAGACCAGAATTTCAGAACACAAACGTAGCTTTGTTAATCAAAAGTCGGATTCATATTATGCAAACCATTTAATCGAAAAAAAACACACATTCAATTATGAGTTAAAAATATTAAAAGGCTGAAAGAAATTTATTTTATACAAATAAACACAAACATTCAGTTCAGCTATAGAATAGCCAAATTGATCATACTACAAGCCCCCTCCTGAATATTTTCAAAATTACCGAACTACCTAACTAGCAATTAAGAATTGGTTTTCCCTATTTTACTAATTATTTGAACTATTCTTCTACTTACCCTTTCTAGACAATTTGTCATATATTTATTCCTTGTATTCGATATAATGGAGAAATATATTTAGTTTGCCTTTAGCATCTGAAGAAGGTGAAGTTTCACCGAAACGTGTGTCATGCGTATTTTATTCAATACATATGTAAATTGTTTTTATAAACCACTCTTTCAATATTTTTATTGATTTACATCATGTATCAGTCCAATCAATCTAAAATTATGAGTCTAAATTTGTTCACTACTGCCTTACTTCTATTTTCTGCGGAAGAAGAAAAAACTAACATTATCCACGAATTCGTTTACCGGAACAATAATTTCCAGCAGGTGGCGTACGAACGGCTGTAACAAGATTACTCTGAGTTATATCCTTTTCTTTGGCACGAAACTCTAAGGAGTCTACAAAACTATTCGGGTGATCCTTTTGCTGACCCCGATGGCATCGAAATTTATATTTCGGGCGAGGCAGATGTTCCAAATATTTTCATCAGAACGTATTTGGTGAAGACACACCAGATACGTTACGTAACGATTTCATAATTCCAATAACCAAAGCTTGTTTCTTCTTTGAATATTGAATTATAATAAAAATATTGGAAAATTAAATTTATTCTGTTTCCTATGAAGAAAATAATTATAATAAATTGATTCAATGAACTGTTATTACACATACAATAAACTATATAAAATTGGAATAAATTCAAAAAATACGTTGTGTAGGCAGATATGTAAATTTGAATATTCCAATGTTGCTTAATTGGCTACCATCTGATATCTATTTCATGAATTTCTTAATATTACATGTAATTAAATTTTAAAGACAATTGGCAGATATGAGAAAATTGAATTTCTGAAATTCCTAGGAATGTGTGGTTTCTATTTATGCAGAGCTTGACTCGAGTCTGTTGACTGTGACGTTGAAACTCAAAAGGTTTACGCATATCTTATACATTCGACAGCAGAAATAGCAGTTCTGCTGGAAATCGTATATCCTTAGCATGAAAGCTTTTCAGTTGCCATTTTTGGCAGTTGAATTTGGCCCCAACCCTCGCAAAATTCATTTATATATGTATGTATATATATATATATATATATATATATATATATATATATATATATATATATATATATAGATATATATATATATATATATATATATATATAGATATATATATATATATGTATATATATATATATATATATATATATATATATATATATATATATATATATTATATATATATATATATATATATATATATATCATATATATAGTATATATATATATATATATATATATATATATATATTACATAAAGTGAAGAAGGAAAATTCTTCAATAATTTAGAATAATTATCAAACAAGTTTTCAAGGGAGCTGGTTATATGTAATCCGCGACAAAAATTCTACATTCACAATCCGGCAGTGAATTATAGATATCATTTAGTCACGCCGACTCAAAATCTAAATACAGCTGGGATCTTATTGGATCTCATCAGTGCAGCTTATTTGTCTCGGAGTGAATTAACAAATTTCTAATTATTCACTAATAAAAATCGCTGTCGGGACTATTCTCTGTATAACAAACCAGAGCGTCCTCCACTAAGGATACTGGAAACAAACAATTCATTGCTTGGATGGAAATTACAGAATCCCTTCGCGAGAATACAAATTTTCTGACATGAAATCTCTACTCTGCAACTGTGGCGTAGGTATATGGTTCAAAGCACGTTAGCACGTTAGCGTTTTCAAAAAGTCTGGACGTACTCACGAGAGTGCGCTTCATAAATACTTGTCGGGATATTCGATATATTCAAATACAGCTCCTTTGGAAAGTTGTTTGATAATTGTTCAATTTATTGATTTGATTGAGGTAGTTGATTTATGATACTGAATGATGAAATTCTCGTTGTTGAACAAAATGACACACGAAGAATTTGCTTAGAAATGTTGGAAATCAATTTCGGCACAAATTTAATATCAATGCAAAGACACAATAAGATAACTTCATTCATACCTACCAAAATATGTTTCAATAAATAAAATTTTGTTTCCAGTTTTAATATTTTTACTTGTTTTTGTCATTGGGAATTCTTTTCTGCCTCTTAATTTAATATAGAATTGTTACACATAGATATATAAATATAGTACGGTAGTACATCCACCCTCTTCAGCACTCGATGAAAATATCACAAACAATTTTAAATGTAACATATACTCATATACAATAATAGATTAATACAATAATCTTATCAAATACATTACATATTAAAACCTACTTTTGTAGATTAGTAGATTTTAAAGTGCTAATGTTAGTCAATTAAGTTTTTTTAACTTTATGGTGGATGTATTTGACAAGATTATTATTATATATTAATCGATTATTGTATATGTGTATATGTTACATTTAATTTCATATATTGATTCTTTTACAATAATTAATCAAATTAACCTGTCAGAGCTTAACTTTCATTGATATATTATATATATATATATATATATATATATATATATATATATATACATTTATTTATATATTTTATATATATATATATATATATATATATATATATATATATATATATATATATATATATATATATATATATAATATATATATATATATATATATATATATATATATATATATATATATTATGCGTGTGTGTGATGCTTCACAGTAGAATATTATCAAATGTAGTCGAAGCCAATGTGATTCTCATTTGCAAGCCTACTACGATGTTTTTTTCGTTTACACGTTAGACAGAGTTCGACATTCATCAGTTTCCGATTGAAAAGCCAATCAGCTAACGAATATATATCCAGATTAACGGGCTTAGCTGTGCTTAGTTCTCATTTTGAATTCAATTTATTTTACGATACTCCTTCTCCTCCCAGTCTGATAGGCCTGTTTTCCGGCAGAAGAATTAGGTCCAAATGTGCCATTGTCAGATTAAATTCGTTTCTGAACGAATGCGATGTTATTTTGCCTCCAGAGGCGGCTTACTCGAATAGGCGAAGATATACGGTGTTGTGGTAAAACTTTATTGAACGGTCGATTTTTAAGTGAATAAGACTAGAAAATAAAATTGTTAAATGGAGTCACTTATTTTCTGAATTAGATGAATTGATTCAATAAAAAAGACCGTTGATACGAGAGTATTATAATAATTTATCGTAGGGGAGAGGAGGATAAGATGGAGACCCTAAGGGATTTTATTTATTTTCAGCCCCAATTATAGTGACACTATAAATCCTTCTGATGTCCTGCACCTGAATTTCAGTAATACATTCCAAATTTTGTAGAGATAAAAACCCGGACATTCACTATATTTTTCAAATTTTTGACAGCAATGTCAAAGTCGCCATCTTAGCCGCTACTGCGGGTAAGATGAATAGTGATGGAGTGTAAGATGGCGAGTCAGCCCAGTGCAACCTGCGTGTGCCCAATTGTGGCACTTCTTGCAATAGCTAGACAGTTAAAATTTTCACAAATTATGTATCTCTATTGCCGCGTAACAACAAATACTAAAAACAAAATAAAATAAATATTTAAGAGGGGCTCCCATACAACCAACGCGATTTTTTATCCCTTTTTTGCTCGATATCAATAATGGCAACAGGTAGGCACTTGAATATTCACAAAATACTCAGTTGTATTTTTACTTCAATAATAAATAATAAAATTAAAATGAAACAAATATTTAAGGGGGCATAGTCAATGATACGGAACCCTTCGTAAGCGAGTCCGAAACGCACTTGGCCGATTTTTTTGCTTCTGCATTATTGAGTAGTTTTTAACGGGTGTACTCGTGGCATGGAGGTTTTTGCCTTGGTTTTCTGCATGTTTTCTTTGAGGCAGTTGGCAAAGTGTAGATTGAATTAGATGGCTCAGCGATAAACTGAGTAGGGGAGACCGGATACAAAAGTAACATTTTGTACTTTCGCCTTGGTTTCTAGTTAAGTTATTATTCCGGTGAAATTGATATAGCCATACATAAATTCCGTTTATGTTATATACATTAGCATCTCAAATTACCTTATTACTGTTTATTTTGCATGAATCATAGAAACTTCAAAAAAATTTGTCATTTGTTACTTTCGACCACGTTGGCGGGCCGAAAGTAACACGTTGTGGGTCGAAAGTAACAGGGCGAAGGGGTTTGTAATGAATATGATATGACATATTTAATCAAACAAATATTTATTGGAAAATTCAGTGTCAGTCTTCTCTATTCAGACTCGCAATTATGGCATACATAATTCATTGACGCATTCAGTACCTACCTATAAGACCATATTTTGCATTCGAAACAATGTCAACTTTGCTCATTCAGTCGACTATTGCTAAAATTTTCTAAACAAACGAGGTAGAAGCAATCTTCGTCGTCAAATTTATTTTCCTTGTCTACACACTGCGCCAGTATTTCTAGCTTAGATTTTTTTTATATATCTATGCAATGTAACATGGCAGACATTCAATTTTTTTTGCCATTGCTCAAATTTTTTCACCATAATTAAAATGCTCTTCAGCCGCTTTTCGATAGACTTCCATGTTAGTTGTTATTCGTGCGTTTGTTATTATGCGTTGTCGCGGCATTTTGTTGAAATAAACAAACACACACATGAAAAGTTTACTTAGAGTAAATCAATACGCGGATAAAAGTAACATGTTACTTATGTACCCATAGGGCTGCGTTACTTTTGTACCCTACAGCATTTTTGTTAGAACATGAAAGATAACCTTGAAAAGGAACATGTTAGACAAAAACGAATTTAAGCACTGTAAAATCAATCTAATCGAGTATCAATATGTAAATATTCAGATTAATATAATCCCTTTGATACTACATAAACATTAAATAAGTAAACGTCAAAAAATTTACTTTTGATTTGTGAAATCACGTAGCGTCCTCTCGCACGATCTAACAGTGCATGGCGCGAGCGGTGATTGAATGCAACTGAAGGTGGCGCCACTGGCTATCACCTGACAGTAGCTAAGTGGTGTTTTGACAATTCTTTAAACCTACAGAGCATTTGTTACGTTCAACCCGCCGTTACTTATGTACCCGGACTCTCCTAGTTGAAGATGAATGTCTTGAAGGGTATGATGGAGATCACCATCTTATTCACCTACCTACGTCTCCATCTTACCCGACGACGTACTTTCTTCACAAAAGTGTGTCAAACAAAAATAAATTTTCAGACTACTGTAAATGCATTCCGTGCCTAAATGAACACAGTAACGAAATAATGCAGAAAATTCTTTAAAATACTCACCAATTACAAAGAATATACTAATAGAATGAAACAAATTTTTATTGCGTCAAGTCGGTAAAAACAAAATTCCTAATGGTCACTGAAAAACGCAAAGCAAGCCGCTCTATAATACTGCAGATAATAGAGAAGTATCACAGACATTATACCGTGCCCAACAAGTGCTACCACCTAGTTCCATAAAATAAAAATTCCAGATTACCATCTTACCCGCCCTCTCCATCTTACCCTCCTCTCCCCTACCACAATATTTTTTCGCTAATTGAATGAAAATTTCAATTTATAATATAATTTATAAATTATAAAAGGATGGTGTGATGAATAGGTTTATGTTGAAACTGTCACCAGGCATTTATGTTGATATTATTTAACTATGAGAAAGTTAGATGTAAAATTTGCTACACATAATAATATGTGATAGAAAAAAAAACTCGTGAGCAGCAGAGCTCCATAACTAAGGTCGTATTTTTCGCGCGAAATGCATCGCGTCGAGATACGATTCTAACGGATTGAATTATATTTTGGAAAATCAGGCTTAAATTGCAAACCGAATCAAAAAGAAGGAAATAATTCATTTTATAGAAAAAAATTGTGAAGTGCCTCGTGGTTAGGGAAAACAGTTGAAACTCACGAAGGAACGTACCTCAACATCAACTCAATCCAAGTACCAAATTTCAACCTTCTATTGTGAAAAGAAATTCAGGAAGTGCATCGCGTAATGGCGAAACAGATCGAGATGGAATGGAATAGTCACCACGAAATGCAGCGCGGTTAAGAAAAACAATTGACACACAAAAATTGTATTTCAACATCAATTTCACTGTACGTATCAAACAAAACAAAAAATATCATGGCGATGGTTAGAAAAATTTAACCAAATTTTGTTAGTTTCATTCAGCCTCGGAAAACAATTCGAATACCAAATTTCATCCCATTTGATTTTGATTACTTCCGTTCTGTAACGGAATCTAACCTAGGATTCAGCTCATTTGACTCGATTGAAGCCACGGGAAATACCAATATATACCGGTGAAGAAAATAATGAAAAAAATTTCATGTCTGATATATATATATATATATATATATATATATATATATATATATATATATATATATATATATATAATATATATATATATATATATATATCAGACATGAAATTTTTTTCGAAAATCGTGGTCTAGTAGGTCTAAAACGGATAGAAAAACTACTCCTGCACCTAACTGCTTCCCTTCGATAAGTCGAGTCTTCAAGGATCCATTGATATGGAAGCATTTCTCCGTACTGAATTCTTCGTTAAATGTATTTTCTCTTACAAGTGGGAAGAAGGGACCATTATTACTAGCATCTGAAGTCAACACGATAACATATCCAAAGTATAATAGAAAATATACGTTCGTGCATTTTCCCGATTCACAAATAGTATATTATTCAACGAGCACAAAATGATTGCTATTTTTCACGAGGGTGAAGTTTCGAGGAAGTTTTTTTTTTTTTTTCGAGGTGAAGTTTTCGAGGAAGTCGTGGACACAGTATAGTAGTATAGTAAATTACAATTTTCCACTCGGGTGAATTGCGACACTCACCTGCGGCTCGTGTCGCAATTCACCCGAGTGGAAAATTGTAATTTACTATACTACTATACTGTGTCCACGACTTCCTCGAAAAAATTAGTAATAATCTGCATTTTCAACAATAAAAATAGTTATCAAGAACGTTGACATAACATTTTCTGTATTCACTGAAAACTGCATACTCACGTAAACGTCAACTATTTCACTTGACATCGATTCCATTCCTTTCTTTCACTCTGATGAACATGAAATAGATAATTTTGCATTTATTTATTTATATTAATATTAACAGAACAATTATTGAAAATAAACGAAGGCATTGAATTTATAGTTATCTTAGTTACATAAAACCTAAAAATCTAATAACAATACTATCCTAACAATGTGAATGATAGTCTCAAGTTTGGACATACGTTTTGAGTATGACGTCATGTAGTGTATAATAAACCATTATTCACTAGTGATTAATAGGTATAATTGTACTTCAGGAAGCACACGTATAATGAATGATTTATAGTACAGTCGTGGAGAAAAATATTTATTCGCATTCAAAAATGAGATTTTTGTTTTCGTATATCTGATTGACCCAATGCGCCTCTGCGGCCAGGTATTTCGTAGGAATTCCTCTGGTAG
This sequence comes from Cynegetis impunctata, assembly GCA_030704885.1. Classification (NCBI taxonomy): domain Eukaryota; kingdom Metazoa; phylum Arthropoda; class Insecta; order Coleoptera; family Coccinellidae; genus Cynegetis; species Cynegetis impunctata. The sequence continues at coordinate 355,605 of JARQZK010001455.1, read as the reverse complement.
CAGAATTTCTTCTATCTGAAAGTTTGTGTCTGAAGTGCATCCGGAGAACAATTTGGAAAAACTGCCGTAACATTGATAGCGGCAAATGGGACTTTGAAATGGGGTTGAACAAATTCCTGGCATTATCCCCCAACTAATCGGCAGTTTTAAAGGAACAGACCGCTCGTGAAAAGAGTGAACTTCGAAGTATCTCTTGGAATCTAGAAAAGAATGCCGTGTTTATTTGCAAAAAAAATTCGTGTATGAAGGGTTGTTTACAAGAATATTTTTCAAGAAGTTTACAAAAGTCGATTTGAAATTTTGGTTTGATAAGCCAGATACTTGATGTAAATTAATAACCTTATTGAAAAAATGGTTAATAACAACAATTTACACGTTTATTAGACAAAATACCCAGTACTCACATTTCGGTGGAACACCTTCTTCATGTACCCCCTTTATCAGAGATAACATCAAATATAACAGCCAAACTTGCATTTCAAATTCAAGTAAAAACTCAAATCACTTATATTTAAGTACATCAACATTGCTCAGGTACCGTACCGAAAAAAAATCATACAAAAAATAATGAATCAAAAGTTCACACAAACAAAAAATCAGGAGCGTACAAAATTAATTATGGTGATTGTGATAATTTTAACATTGGTAGAACTCTCAGAAGCTTTCAGATCAGAATATCAAAACACAAACGTAGATTTGTTAATCAAAAGTAGGATTCTTATTGTGCAATCCATTAAACCAAGAAAATCACACATTCAATTCTGACTTTGAAATATTGAATGCTGAATATAAAGGTGTTATACTAAATTTCCTAGAATCATTACACATTAATAAATGCAAACGTTCAGGTCTACTATTGCATAGCTAAATTCATCGTACTACAAGCCCTTTCTTAAGCGTTTCAAAATTATGGAAGTACCTGACACTTTAGAATGGAATTTCTTCTCTTACTGAGTATTTGTAACAATCTTTGTTTTTACCCTTTCTGCCCAATTTGTTATTTATTCATTTCTTGTATCAAAGAATCGTTCGCAATCTGATATTTATTCATTGAAAGTTCATTGAAGCATCAGAATGACAAATAACAGTTTTCGTCATTTTCTGTTTTCGGAAAAAGTCTTAATGTACTTTGCAAACGAATAAGTTCCATTGAAAACAATTTAATCATCACCGTTTCTTCCAGGTCGAATAAACTCAAACCGTTCTGGTTATCGATCACCGAGAAGGAATCGTTACCAGTCTTGGACTTCTTATCAGCCGCCCTGATGTCTGCCGAGTATGACCGTGCCTTGAGTCGAGCCCTGGCGATGGCAGAGTGCCCTGTCGTGCCCTTTTTCGGCGCCTTCCTCAGAGAGCTTAGAGAGATCCTCGCCGCGCCACCTTTGGCCGGACACGGCGTCAGCGGAGATCAAGCTGATCATCAACACCATCATCACTCCTCGACCTCCAACAAACCACCCAAGTCCGAATCAAGAAGGGACCAAATGCAGCAACAAAGACAAGTGGTAGGTGAGAAGAAATTTGTTAAGAATCTTTCATTTTTTTTATTGAAATTGATAGCATCCAGCATTTTCATTGGCTTGAACTGCCGAAGCTCCTGTTAGGTCGAAATCGAAGTTCGTTTGAAAGAGCCGATATATTGAAGTGACGTATTTAATTCCTCGCTCAAGTATGTGTGAGAAGAACACTTGTAGGTACAAGATCATTAAAGTTGGGCGGTACTGAATAATCAATTGGAGAGAAAACATGAGGTGGGCTTCAGATGATGAGTACTGGCGGCCCAGCATTCGCCCTTGTAAGTTTCCAAGCAGTGACTAAGACCCACCGCACACGAGCAACTTGAGTTGCCGGTTATTAAAACTTGACTTGATAAAAAAATTCCGTTCTTACATTAATGTCGGGCACGGGTAACTGAATAGTTGCCCGCACCTCCCTGTTCGACATGGATTTTGTGGATGTAGCATGTGTGTGTGCTATTACTGGAACGAAAATGAAATCTAAAGCGGTTTTGGCTTCATCCTTTTTTTAAGTCGAAGAGTTTTAAATGGTCAATTTCATCAGCTGTTGGAGGAATTGAGAGGGTGCCCAATAAAATATAACGCATACCGTTTTTCAACCTCACTTACAAATCTATCCATGTCGAACGACATAATTACAGAATCAATATTTGAACAAACAACCTTAACTGAAACGTTTGAGGAACATGAACCAAAAGACTAGGCAACTAGAGAATCGCCTATGTGCAGCGGTAGGTTTGAATAAGTGCGATGTATATTTATTGGCAACTGTAGAAAACAGTTAAGTCACGGCGAAATAGGACATGTCTCAATTTTTAAGTGGCTTCGACTGAAAATCGCCCGTGTGGGCGGTTCCTTATAAACCCATGCATTCTATTTCGGCAACTAAATAATTGCTCGTGAGCGGCGGGCCTTACCTACCCCATGAGGAAACCTCTGAGACAAACTCATGGCAGGCCAGTCGATCCCGGGATTTGAACACAAAATCTGCCGAATGATAGTCAGAAAGCACAAATACTCCTCTTACTATCTGGGTACATTGCATTGGAAAAAAGAAGAAACACACTTGTTTAATTCCTTCCTGAAGTATGTGTCAGGGAGGCGGACAGCTTGAGTTGGGGATTAACTCCTTCAGCCAGATCAAAGGATACACTTGTATGTACAAGTGCATTAAGGATAGGTGAGACGGGATATTTATGGAACATAGGAAGTGTGGGTAGGGTTCAGAGGATTAATACTGGCCCAGCATTCGCCTTATAAGTTTGCAAGCAGTTACTTACATTACCATGAGGAAACCTCTGAAAAAACTCATGGTAGACCAGCCGGCCCCGGGGTTTGAACCCGAGACCTGCCAAATACTAGCCAGCGTATGCTAAGTACTCGACTAACTAGCTTGGTACATTGCATTGAAAAACATTGAATTTATATACCCACATAAATTTGAAACTTTGCCATAGAAGAAAATGTTTAAGGTTTGTTACTTCTATTTCATACTTCCAGTTTATATCGGATTATAATGGAGAAGATCACCACTTCACGAAAGTCGGACCTGGTGGTTTGATCAACCTTGAGAAAATTTATCGTACCCAAGCCGTGATGGACCACATATCCCTTTGCCATCAGCATTACCATACCAGAAATCGTCTTTCTCCAAGCAGCAGTCTAATTGATTATCTCAAGTGAGTAGCTCGCATTTTGCATTAATTAAGAGTGTTAGTCAAAAGAATAAGGTGAGGTCATCTTTGTGAAAAGTGTTTTGATGGGATTTTCTTCGAAATGAGTTTGTGGGTTCATTTATTGTGTATCCATGCAGGGGTTCTATTTGACCTAATATTTCGGAAAATGTTTCCTTTCAGGGCGCCGATTGCTCTGGATCATTAAAGTAACAACGGTCCTCAACATATCCCCACAAAAAAGTCCAACGGCGACAAATTGCTGCTGCCCGATGGCCAGCTAAAGTCTCCGAAACGACTGCTAACAGGGTTACTAAACTTAGAGTGCACAATCTCTAAGCTATATATATTATATATATATATATATATATATATATATATATATATATATATATATATATATATATATATATATATATATAGTTGAAAATGATGCTTCAATCTAGAATTCGAATTAGACGTCCCTAATGCTACTGCCCGATAATTCTCTTTTTGCGATGTCGAGCACGTTGCGAACAATGGTAACCGACCTCTGCGGTTGACATGGCCGCGAAATAATTGCCCATCAATCAATCTATTTTCGAATCCCTGAAAAGTAATTGGAATTAGAGAGATGGAAATTTGTGTGATATGAGTTGACCCTAGCCCCATCATTCTCTCTCGGCGGCGATTGGAGAGTGAAAATCTAATGGAAAATATCAAGTGATGTGGGTCAAATGCCACTTGTTCGTTCAACAACTCTGATGAGTAAAAGTCCGCGTATTATTTCCGACAATTTTCTTTTGCGTAGGAAATTTTCACCATGTCTATTGTTCAGATATGTGAACATATCTGGTGGTTTGAAATTTTGAATATGGGACGTTTCTAGACTGAATCATAGCGATGATTTTGAAATCTAATTCGACTGATTTCCAAAATGAATTGATGTTAGCCGGTTATGGATATTGATACCTTATGACCGCTTATAAATTTCGAAGGCATGTCAGCGTTGTTGATTCTCCTGTGATGTGAGATTTCCAACTGTCATTCCATTTTGTTGGTGGTCTTCCGATTGGCGTTTTACCATCTGGTTTTCCATTCAGCACAATTTTGGCTATTCTTTCGGGGTCCATTCTTGCTACGTGGTCCCGCCAGTATCTTCTGCGCTTTCGTCCCCATCTGATTACATCTTTCACCTAACAGGTCTCTCTTATTGTTGCGCTCCTCACTCTATCCGTAGTGTCTTTCCCGCTATTGACCTTAAGGTATTCATCTCTGCCGTTCTTCACATACATTTTGTTTTGTTCTTGTCTGCAAGGGTCTCGATGCCATAGGTGAGTATTGGTCTTACGCATGTTTTATATACTCGAACTTTGCTGTAAATGCTCATATATCTGTTGTTCCATAAGACATATCTCAAACAATCTTAGATTATAGTAGGGGAGCCCGAGATGCTAAATGGGGATTTACTCGAGCGTCGTGGGGACTTTTTGGATTGTGGTGATAAAACGAAAAAAAAAGGTTATTCGATGTATGCCATTTTAATAGGGGAAAACGTGTGCAGATTTTCAAAAATGTAAAAGAAAATTGTTGTATAGAAATACTCGGGCGCGTCAGATATTAATAGTTTATACACCCCACATAGTCTCTGATAACGAAGGTGAGTTAATCTGCCGGGTTGCATGGTGGGGCTGACTGTACGAGACCAAAACTCATCGCCGATATTCAAAAATGAAAAAAAAATCGTGACGTATCCTTCAAAATAAAAATGAAAATTTAACCGTTCTCGAGAATGTCGAGTGATTTTTTCTTTTTGCAACTTTGTGAGTCTCCTATTGCCCTATTCCACGTGCAAATCGTCAGATTAGTGAAATGCATACTTTTCTGCATGTAATTAACTCACCTTGCCTTAATTTGACGCGCCAGAGTTTTGCGAACAATCGTTTTTTTTTAACTTATCCGATCGGCAGCCCTAAACGAACGCTTCCATATTAAGGGTTCATGTAGTTGGGGATACTTAACAGGATGCAAGGTTTCCCCCAATATGTTATTCTACCGCGCTTGAGTAAATCCCAAAATCCCCGCTTGGGCTCCCCTACTATTAACGAGGCTTTGTTGATCTGATATTTTAGATCTTCGATTGGTTCGTTGTAACCAGAGATCCAAGGTATCTCTGTTGGATTGTGAATATAGAATTCTCGTCGCGGAATACATATAACTAGCTTCCTCAGAAAGTTGTATAATTTTTTTAATTTTTGAAGAATTTTCCTTGTTCGCTTTATCCCTCTCGCTCACCTTGTCCTCAATTGAGGACAACCTACTTTGAATTTTTTCCTATGAAGTGCCGCTTGCTCTTACTTCTCTGTCACATTGTTCTCAGTTGTGGACATTATATACTTCCAAATAAATATATGTACTGCCATCTACAAGCTGATGGAAAAAAAATTCATTCATTTGAAATATAGGTTTCCGTAGGGTAGCTGTGACAGCAGTGTAGCGCTCTACTGTTTATTTTTTTGTTAGTTATATTCGTTAGACCAAATGTTTGAAAACTGTTTGTTCACGTTCACAATAAGTGTAGACTTGTTACAAAGTAATTGTGTTTGGTGATTTTTGTGCATATTGTAATCAGCGATTTTTGAAAGTGTGGTGTCCTAATTTGAGGACATTGTGAGCTAGCGGTAAACGCAACATCTAGGTAAATATAACAGCACTTTTATTTTATTTCTGCACAAGTTAAATTTTATACATTTTAGTACGAAAATGGACCATTCATGAAATACCATACCCTGTAATGTTATTTTAATAAAACATATTAATATTTTACCCTCTGAACATATTTCTGAAAATTTTTTGTCTTCCATCAGCTCATGATGTCCTCAATTGGGGACATGTCATAGTGCCCTAACGGAGCTTTTTGAAAATCTGAATTTAACATCAAAAATTTTCAAAAAATCATAAGTTGCATCACAGTAAATTTCAGATTTTTCGCTCCAATAGTTTTAATTCGTGACCGAGAGGGTTATATAGTATGTAACTTTCTAGATTTAAATGGTTCATTGTATGAATTATCTAATATTTTATTAAAATCGTCGTACACAAACAGATGTGACCCACAATTTATATAGACGAATGGGAGTCACGAGTTGGACACCACCGTTAAGTCTGAGGTAATATGATGAAATTAATTAGGTCTGAATACTCTTTATACGTTTACTGAAACGAACTAAGTTCAGTTAGTATACACGAGGGATTACTCTCTATGATTAGAGTCCTCTAATTGAATTAACGTATGGTATATTCAAAAGCAAAGAGCGTAGATTAATTAGATTCCAAATGCGTGACATTTCAGTGACGATATTCGTAGCGTGGACGGTTTTTTTCGATCGGAATTATTCAACAAAATGATGTTTCAGCGTTTCACTACACGGAAGGGAAAACTACTGCGTTATTTCACCCTTTGAAGCGCCAATATATTATTCAAGGGTCGCCATTAAACATATTTGGAACAGAGTTAGTTCGTGAGTTTATTTATTCATGCAATTATTAAGGTCAACAAACAGGCAAAACCTAATACAGTATTCATTTAATGATAACACGTCTCAATGTAATAAAAACAATAGAAAAATTAGGATTTTATTATTTTTTTTCAAATTTCAAAAATGTAGAACAAAACGCATGAAAAAATAAAAAATATGAAAAATTTTTTTCATGACAAAGTAACGCTCTAACAGATAAAAATCATTTCAACAACGAATATTTCCTCAATTATTTTTTATCACTGCCCGAGACACACAAAAGGGGTCAATGTTATATTATATATATATATATATATATATATATATATATATGTTATTTTTGTGAAAATTAGATGGATTATTCTACGAAGAAGATAATAATTAGTGTTATTTGGTTATACCCTTTGCCCTGGGCCCTCAATTTTTAGAGGCCAATGTTAACAGCCTCTGTAACATCGGAAATTCAAATAAAAAACTCAAATCACTTTCATCTAAGCAAAAGGAAATCATATAAACAATAATGAATAAAAAGTTCACAGAAACAATAAAGCAGGAGTTTATATTATTGATTGTGGTGTTTGTGATAAGTTTTACACTGGTAGAACTTTCAGATACTTTCAGACTAGAATTTCAGAACACAAACGTAGCTTTGTTAATCAAAAGTCAGAATTCCATTATGTACATCATTTAATTCAAGAAAATCACACATTTTGACTTTAAAATATTGAATGCTGAATGTGAGGAAATTAAACTAAATTTTCTAGAAGTCTAAAGTCTACCATTGAATAGCCAAATAGATCATACTACAAGCCCTCTTCTGAATATTTTCAAAATTACCAAACTACCTGACTAGCAATTTAGAATGGATTTCCCCTATTTTACTAATTATTTGTAACCATTCTTCTATTTACCATTTCTACATAATTTGTCATTTATTTATTTCTTGTATTCGATATAATTGAGAAATATATTAATTTTGTATTTAGCATCTGAAGAAGGTGAAGTTTCACCGAAATTTGCGCCATTCGTATTTTATTTAAAAAATGTGTAAATTGTTTTTATGAACCATTGTTTTAATATATTTTAGTATTCAGTTCTGTCTGAAAAAGCCACCGAAGTATCTTCATCGATCGACTCAAAAATAATATATTTTATAAAATCGTTATTATATATATATATATATATATATATATTTTATATATATATATATATATATATAGAAATATATATAATTATTTATTCGAATTGTTGTTGCCTGTGAACTATTTCTAATCTCTTGATAATTATTAGCAATAACAACTCATCTTCTTAGACAAAATCTAAACATCTAGAATTTTCAATTTTTATATAAAGAAAGTATATTTTAGAACATGTGATCTCCAAAATTACAAGTAATGTCTTTTTAAAGACAGCAATCAAATATTTTAAACCTATTTTGTACATTACGTGGGTGAAGGTTTCTGTGGTTCCCTTCCCATCTAATATCAACAGACCTGTCTATTGATATTGGACTAAATAGCACGTAATTAATAACTGAAGACGGCCACAGCCGTAATGAAAAATTTTTGAAAAAAAGATAAATAGTACCCTATTCTTTGACTTTTGAAAATCAAAATAATTTGAACCTATTTCGAACATTACGTGGGTAAAAGTTTCTGTGATTTCCCTTACCATCTAATAATAACAGATTTGAATGTTAATATTGGACTGAATAGCACGTAATAAATAACAAAGAACGGCCACAGCAAAAAAATTTTAGTGAAACATAGTAGTCTTTTTTAACTATTCAAATTTTTTCAAATCAATAAATGTCAAAGAAATTTCAATTTTTTCAAAAGTTTTGATAAAGCGACATTAACGTCAACTTTTTAATAAAATCAAGTTTTTGAGATTCAACAAGCCTATTATTGCTAATAATTATCAAGAGATTATATATATATATATATATATATATATATATATATATATATATATATATATATAGGGTCTTTTTTTAAGGGACAATTAGCCTTATATGGAAAAGTAAAAATGATACACTTGAAAAAATTTACTCTCGAAGGTTCTCAACCATGAACTACTTTCATAAAATAGTGGCAGTTTTTTAACACTTCCGGTTATACTGGAAGTACTGTCCAACTTTCTTATCTCAAATGGCAACCCCCATTTTTTATTCCACATTTAGATTCCTTTTTGAAAATAAGTGTGAGTTAATGAAACAATATCTATAGCCAATTTTGAGCGTTTTGGAGATATTTGCATTTAGAAAAAATTTTTTACATTTAAGGGTGGTACTTTGACGTTTTGTATCTCAGTGACTGTTAGATATGAAACAATGAAATTTCTGGAGAACCTGTAAAAAAAGCTATGCTGGTTATTCAAGAAGTTAAAATCATTTCTCACAATAATTTACAGGGTCTTCACAAATTATAAACAATATTTCTCAATTTCTTCAAAAAAGCTTGGGTTTTTCTCAAAAAAAAACTGCTTTTTTCAAAAAAAAACTTTTCAAATGGACTGCCCCTTTTTTGTTTAAAATATCAGTTGTAGACAAAATTTCATTTCGATTGATATGGCATCATGCTATGCCTAAAATTGATAGTTTTCAAGTTATATATATATATATATATATATGCAAATATCTCCAAAACGGTCAAAGATATTGTTTCATAATCTGACATTGATTTTCAAAAATAAATCTAAATGTGGAATGAAAAATAGGTAGCTGCCCTTTAGAATAAGGAAGTCATTAATGCCTATTTTATTAAAAAAATGTATAAATTGTTTTTATAAACCATTGTTTTAATATATTCAGTTCTGCCTAAAAAGGCCACCGAAGTATTTACATCGATCGACTGAAAAATAATATATTTCTCGAATTCGGAATCAGAACAGCTTGATAAGCTTACGTGAAACGCATTCACTCAATATGATTACCTAGGGGATCTTATCATGGAAACGGAAATGCATCTGGTATCTCCAAATCAACCAACGCTCAAATATTAATCCTTCAATTTCGATGCAACACTGTAGCTTCCTACTCGAACACAAGTCTGTGACATAAAATATACCAGGAACGGCGATGAGCACTTCCCATACATTTAAATTACAAATTCAATTCCGGACACATTTGTTAGGAGAAAACGTTCCGCTATCCGGAAATTCAATAATGTTATTTGCAAACATGAGGAGCTCCTTCGCCGGCCGTTTTTCCCCGAAGAGCACGTATAGGTATGATGCCAAGTATGAATGTGTGATCTCTTGTAGGATACTCCAGAGTGGCGAGTGCCCTCTCATCTGGCCTTATTATGCGAGGCATCGGCCTAACCTAACTTACCTTATAACAATCGAATTTTCTCAAAAGTTTCCTGCAAGTTGACTAATAAATAGTCGATAATAATGAGTGACGCCCTCTGTTGATCTCGTTAAAAATATTGGAAAATTATATTAACTGTATTTACTAATATATATATATATATATATATATATATATATAGATATATATATATATATATATATATATATATATATATATATATATATACAGGGTCTTCCTTTTTAAAGGGACAATTAGCCTTATATGGTAAAGTAAAAATGATACGCTTATAAATTTTTACATACTAAGGTTCTCAACCATGAACTACTTTTTTAAAATAGTGGCAGTGTTCGATAACTTCCGCTTATACCGGAAGTAGCTACCAACTTACTCATTTTTATTCCAAACTTAGATTCCTTTTCGAAGATAAGTGTCAGTTTATGAAACAATATCTTTGGCCATTTTTGAGCGTTTTGGATATATTTGCATTTAAAAAACTTTTTTGACATTTAAGGATTGTACTTTGATGCATTGTATCTCAGTGACTGTTAGACATAACACAATGAAATTTTGGAAGCACCTGTAAAAAATGCTGGTTAGTCAAA
>JARQZK010001455.1:260000-340000 GCA_030704885.1 Cynegetis impunctata | reverse complement strand
ATATATATATATATATATATATATATATATATATAAGTAAGAATTATTCGTGTTAAACGGAAAACACGCCCGTGGTTATAAAATTAAGTGAACTAGGACATTTATTTGAAACTAATCAAATAAACCTCCTAGCGGAGCTGGTTATAAGAGTTCACGAAGCATCGAAATATCAACAAACTACCCTAGACGGTAATTGTTCGAAATGTTAATTTGATTATCACAACCGATGGAAATTGATAGACAGACTGTTTCGCCCTTATCGGGGCTCATCAGTATCATCCATCCACCGGGAGTGATAACCAAACCAACATTTCAAACGGTCATACATATTTCTTCTAGCAACTCCATGACATATAAATATGACACAGCGCCACCAGTCGGAAACAATTGAACCACGTCTTTCAGAACAGAAGAAAACATTTCGGCCACGAGAACAATTACGCCCGGAACACCCGAAGGTGGCTACCATATTCGCTAAGCAAGAGTAAAGCTGACACATCAATTCGATGTAATTCAACATTATAACCAGCTCCGCTAGGAGGTTTGTTTGATTAGTTTCAAATAAATGTCCTAGTTCACTTAATTTTATAACCACGGGCGTGTTTTCCGTTTAACACGAATAATTCTTACTTATATTCATTTGCCATTGCGATAAAATTCGGGGCGATTGCTGCCTGCGGTGTATAATGTTGAATCACATCGAATTGATGTGTCAGCTTTACTCTTGCTTAGCGAATATGGTAGCCACCTTCGGGTGTTCCGGGCGTAATTGTTCTGGTGGCCGAAATGTTTTCTTCTGTTCTGAAAGACGTGGTTCAATTGTTTCCGACTGGTGGCGCTGTGTCATATTTATACGTCATGGAGTTGCTAGAAGAAATATGTATGACCGTTTGAAATGTTGGTTTGGTTATCACTCCCGGTGGATGGATGATACTGATGAGCCCCGATAAGGGCGAAACAGTCTGTCTATCAATTTCCATCGGTTGTGATAATCAAATTAACATTTCGAACAATTACCGTCTAGGGTAGTTTGTTGATATTTCGATGCTTCGTGAACTCTTATAACGAGCTCCGCTAGGAGGTTTGTTTGATTAGTTTCAAATAAATGTCCTAGTTCACTTAATTTTATATATATATATATATATATATATATATATATATATATATATATATATATATATATATATATATATATATATATATATATATACTAGCTGACCCGGTTAACGTTATTCTGCCATATGAATTATTTTTATCTATTCATCTATCTGCCGATGTATATCTACCTATCTAACTATATATCTATCTATCTAGATAGTTATCTATCTTTCTATCTATTTATCTGTCTATCTATCTGCATATCTATCTATCAATTTATCTGACCGGGCAAACGTTGTGCCATATAAATTATTTGTATCTATCTATCTTTCTATCTATTCATCTATCTTCCGATGTATATCTACCTATCTATCTATCTATCTATCTATCTATCTAGTTATCTATCTTTCTATCTATCTATCTATCTAACTATCTTTCTATCAATCTATCTGACCCGGCAAAAATGTTAATCATTGAGAGTATGAAAAATATATTACGACCTATTCTCAAAACGACTATTGTTATTTTCGATTGCCATCTTGCAGCCCTATTGCGGATCTGTGGATAAAATTTAAAAAAATTAAAATCGCGATGCAAAAATAGGGGTTGATCGTAGAAGGGTAAACAATTGAGACTAATATGAATTTTCTATTCTGAGTCACAAAATAAAAATGACATGGATTAGAAATTATTTTATATGGTGGTTAAGTATTCTCAAATTTTTTAATTCCCCGCACAATTTTCATTATTTTTTCTTTCATAGGAACCTTCTTCTGACAATAAAAAACACAACAAAAAAAGAATTAGTGAAATCGGTCCAGCCGTTCAAGCGTGAGGGCGTGACCAAGGGAAATAAGGATTCATTCTTATATATAGAGATGTATTTTTTCCGGCCTCCAGATCAACTGAACTGAAAATCAAAATTTTAAATCCTCAACTTTGCGTTTGTAAGGTAGTTTTTATAGGTTTTCAAGCTTTGTGCATTTTCAGTTCCTCCAAATTAACTTAAGAATCTATATGTAAAATGCAATAAAAATGAGTAGATAATAGAACTTGTTTATCTACTCTTTTCTCAAAGGTTTCTATTTATCGATCATCTCTCATTGTTACGATTGAAGCGCGGTAAAAACCACAACTTTCATTTTCATGCACCTTGAAAACGTGAAGGCTTACATAAGCAGTTTTATGTGCAGTTATCTCTAGATTCGGAAATAAAAAGCAGACTATTCATCAGTACCACCGTATTTATTATATGTTTTCTGCTTCAGGTCCACGACATCTAACGAACAACGCGTATTAGCAGCCAACCCTCCTCAGAAAGAAGAATTGGACCCCGAATATGAGTGCGACGTAGACGATTACCACCCAGTGCAGCCCCTCATCCATGACCACGGAGTGAGTTTTGTCTGCTTGTCGTCACCGTTAACTAAGATAGATCAACATGTGATACAAGTAAGAATTCGTTCAATTTATAGTTTCTATAAAAAATTAACTTCTGAAATTGATATTTTACCCAGTTTCCATGAATTGAACGATTGGCTATATTAATGAAAAAAACTCTGTCGCAGCGAGCTGCATTAGAAGAGCAGGTTTTCAAAACGTACCCAGTTTAAAAAATCTATTCATTCAATTATGATTTATGTTCGAAATCCTAAAAACAAAAATTGCGCCCTCTATCGTGTAAGTGATATTTATTTCCTCCTCCGAGGGTCAACCCCCCAACCAATTTATATCGAAATAAATACCGTCCAAGATATCATACGACACCTTATGGTCCCAAAATTGCGCCTTCTATCGTGTAAACAAGATTCATTTCCTCTTCTAGTGGTTCAACCAACCAAGCAATTCGTACCAAAACCAATCCTATCCAATATATCATACGAAACTACCTACTCACAAACTTTCAATCTTATTGCACCAAGATTACGCCCTTTATCGTGTAAACAAGGTTTATTTCCTCCCTCGAGGGGTCAACCCCAGACCAATTCGAACCAAAACCAATTTCATTCAAGATATCATACAAAACTACCTATTTACTATTTTTGAACCCTATTGCTTCAGAATTGCGTCCTTTATCGTGTAAACAAGATTTATTTTTCCCTCAACTAATTCGAACCAAAATTAATTTTATTTAAGATATCATACAAAACTACCTATTTACAAACTTCCAACTCTATTGCGCTCTTTATCGTGTAAAAAAGATTTATTTCTTCTATGTGGACTTCAACTTGTCATTGTCATAAACCTTTCATTTTCTAATTTTGGATTGATTGGGCCGATACTTGGTGTAAATTAATAAACATATTAAAACAATGGTTAAAAATAACAATTTACACATTTATTATAAGAAATAACGCAAGACGCACGTTTCGGTGGAACTTCACCTTCTTCAGATGCTAATGGCAAACTAACTATGATTCTCTGTTATATCGAAAAAAAGAAATGACAAATTATGTAGAAGGGGTAAATACAAAGATGGTTACAAATAATTATTAGAAAAGTAAAAACCAATTCTGAACTGCTAGTCAGGTAGTTCGGTAATTTTGAAAAGATTAAGAAGGGGACTTGAAGTATGATCGATTTGGCTATTCAATAGGAGACCGGAATGCTTGTATTTATTTATCTGTAATGATTCTAAAAAATTAAGTTTCATTCCCTTACTTTCAGTATTTAATATTTTAAAATCTAAATTGAATGTGTGATTTTCTTGGATTAAATGGTTTGCATAATGTGAATCCGACTTCTGATTAACAAAGCTACGTTTGTGTTCTGAAATTCTAGTTTGAAAACTTCTGAAAGTTCTACCAATGTAAAACTTATCACAATCGCCACAATTAATTTTATAAACTCCTGATTTATTATCTTTATGAACTTTGGATTTATTATTTTTTATATGATTTCCTAAATTATTACCGGTACGATAAGCAATGTTAATGTTGTGCTTAGATAAGAGAGATTTAAGTTTTTTACTTGAATTTCCGATGAAAATGAGGCTGTTGTATTTGATATTATTTTTAGTAAGGGGGTACACCTGGTTAATCGCATTTTTGAAAAACTTTTTATCTATCATATTGTCTATAATATTGGGATCATAATTATTATTTACGGCAATTTGTTTAATTATATTTTTCTCGATGTTAAAATTGGCGTTTGAAAGTGGAATATTTACTAAACGATGTACCATACTATTGAAAGCTGCCATTTTGTGTTGGAAAGGATGTAGGGAAGTACTATGTATGACGCTATCAGTGTGCGATGCTTTACGAAAAATTGAAAAATTATGTTTGTTATCTACTTTTGTTATTTTCAAATCCAAATAGTTAATTGAGTTATCTTTTTCCATCTCTAAAGTGAATTTTATATTAGGGTGTAAAGTATTAATGAATGTTTGAAAGCAGTCTAGTTGTCTAGGAGTACCAGTGAAACAACAAATAATATCATCCACATATCTAAACCAATAAACGAATTGTCGACTAACAGGATGATTATGAATTAACTGTTCCAAATTATCCATGAATACTTCAGCCAACAAAGGGCTCAGCGGGTTTCCCATAATTAAGCCTTCAGTACTGCTGTAAATCTTATCATTGAAACTAAAGTAATTCTGTTCCAGGCATAATTCCAAAAGTGACAATATATCTGATTTTATGAGAGGATTAACAAGATTGCTATTAAGTAACTTTTCTATTAGGGTTCAGGGAACCTTGGGTGGTATACTTGGAAAAAGATCAACTACATCCCAGGACATAAATTTTTTTTTCTTTTAATTTTTCTAATAATTATTTGTAACCATCTTTGTATTTACCCCTTCTACATAATTTGTCATTTCTTTTTTTCGATATAACAGAGAATCATAGTTAGTTTGCCATTAGCATCTGAAGAAGGTGAAGTTCCACCGAAACGTGCGTCATGCGTTATTTCTTATAATAAATGTGTAAATTGTTATTTTTAACCATTGTTTTAATACTTTCATTTTCTGTTTCAGATTTTACATCACGGTAGCACAGTGGTAATGTGGGAGAGCCCCGTCGATGGTCCTACTAGCACGCAGACCGGACAGAGAGGCAGCATGTACTTTTTACGTCTAGATCGTGCATCTAGCACCTTAACGTGGGTTCGCCCTAGCTGGAGTGCCCTGAAAGTCGGCACCGTGTCCGAATCTGATCCATTCACCACCGACTTCAACCTTTCATACAACCCCGAAGAAATGCTCGCTTCTGGATTGCTGACTAAACTGGCGTCGCAGGCGGCGCAAGAACAAAACAGCACCACGGGCAGTACACTGGACGAAGGGTGAGTGTAATCAATACGACTTTTGGCGTTATCGTTCAACGTGACTTACTCGCCTATGTCACACATTTTTAGACAAATTTAATTTCTCTCTATGCCACACATCTTTGGACAAACGCTATCTCTCTATGTCACACATATTTAGATAAACGTAATCTCTCTATGTCACGCATATTTGAACAAATTATCTGTCACACATTTTTGGATGAAAGTAACCCCTCTATGTCACACATCTTTGAACACACGTTATCTCTCTGTGTTATATATCTTTGGATAAACGCTATTTCTCTATGTCACACTCTTTTATACAAACGTTATTTATCTATGTCACACATCTTTGGATGCAATTTATCCCTCTATCTCACACATCTTTGGACACACGTTATTTCTGTGTGTCATATGTATCTATATAAATGCTATCTCTCTATGTCGCAAGTCTTTAGAAAATGTTATTTCTCTATGTAACTCATATTTCGATAAAGTTTATTTGTCTATGTCACATATCTTTGGACAAACGTAACATCTCTATGTCACACATGTTTGGAAAAGCTCTTTAAGCCCTTCGACTGAGTTTAGCGAAAGGAACTGCCAACTGAAGCTTGAATCTCAAGAACAAAACACGTTGCTATCGACGGTGGAATCTGAGACTAGGATATTGTTAATGCCGTCGTGTTCAAAAGGTTGATCTTGTTATTGACGCTTTTTCTCATCTCCTAATTTGACTAGAACCAAAATTGAAAGATTCGCGCACAACAGTGCATCTTTATATGGCCGTCAACGTGTTACTTTAGTTGTTTCCATGAATAGTGATCTCAATATCATGTTTGAATGAAGATATGACAATTTAGTTGTTTTAAATGCTATCAAGACACAGTTATATCTTGGTTCGCAAGAAAAGTTTTTTTCATCTACCCTTAATTGATATTGGAACGCCAGATTATCAATCCCACCAATGAACTACCAAGTTAACTCCAATTTAACCTGCTTAGAAACCTGCTCTAAAAGCTTGGTCATCTATTTGGTGCTAAATATCTGTTGACGCTAAAGCACCACTTGCTGCTTCATTAGGATCAAATTCATTCACCATTGAAATACTGGTCTCATGTTTGGAGCTCTGCAACTATACACTCCTTGGAACTACTTGGATGAATTAGAATAAAGTTTTCGAGTAGCTATGGCTTTCAGCGGTTCAAATGCTGTATACACGCCCATTTATTAAAACCATCTCATGGCGCTTGGGAAGCATTATAAGCTTTCCCTTATTCCGAAAGTGACACATTAAAGAAGTAACGGTAAAAATGACTAAATATATCGAGTTTTTTCGCTCTTGGTGATGTCAAATTGGTTCAAGAAACTCGCTTGCCTAGTGTACTTATTTTGGTGAAGTGATATGAATAAGATGTGTAATTAATACTTTTAATAACAGTTAAAATTGAAAAACTTGGATATAATTAAATACGATCACTGTTCAATTCTTTCAAATGAGAAAATTGATGGATGATAATTTTTTTATAATATTGCATTACTTAGAAGATATTATGGTATTTTTTCATTACATATTGACTGGATATTCTCTGAAATTCATTGTAGTTCCAGCATGCAATATGAAATAGGCTTTCACTTCGTTGGTTTAATGAATTTTGTGATAACTAGAAATTAAGAAAAGATAAATGAGTTACTTCAACAGCTTTAACTTAAAATTAAAACTTTTTTATTCCAATTTGCCACAAAGTTACAGAAACCAATGGAATTGAGAATATAGATGTTCCCAGTATGATGAGGGTTTCAAAAAATCCATTGATTCTGATTCCAAGTTTGACAAAAAGATCTTAACAAATATTGCCATCAATTCTCTGAAAAGTTTGTTCGCATTCCCCTTCTTCAACTTTTCTTGTTCACTTCTTGTCGACAACAATCACGATCAGAAAAGCATGTCGCTATTGTTGGAAATTGAATTTTTAGTATGAATGATTATTGCTGTCGAATTTTTTGAAGCTGTTCAGAAACAAATTCATGTACAAGTCTTTTAGTGTATTCTATTCAACGGTTCGAAAGAACTTCTTCAAGTCAAATGTAATTTCCTTTTCACTTTCACATTGCAACCGGATATTCAAATTGTTGCAATTTCCGGCTTGATTTCACGAAACTGTGCACATTTCAATTTATTTCAACTTCAAGTTAATTCTGCCGAACGAACAATCCAAATTTCGGAATAATTTCATCCCTTTCTTCTCAAATAATAACTTAATAGTTTCCAACTTCTCGAAATGGTTGAAGTTTCCTTTCTGCTTCAAATCATCGACATCTTTGAGAGTTACTGAACTCAACAAAGAACTCATATTCAAATAAATGTATCTTCTTCTGATAACGTGTTCTGTGAATTGTAATAAGAATCGCTTTCTGACTGAACTTCGTTGAAATTGTTTCGAATTTTGGACACATCATTCATTTAACTTAGGGGCATTATCAAACACTATTATATTGAGGTTTGACGAATAATATTCAGGTCAAATATAGTCGAAAAGATGCCGTAATAAAAACGATTGAAACATATATATCAAATGAATGAAACAATTGGCTTGATTTCATTGAACGTGCTATATCAGTTCGAGATATATTTTTTAGGCTATTAACCCTTATATAAGGGTTATGGGTAAGATCCTGGACCTGGCCGGCGTAATCTCAAGAGCTTCTGAAATATCCTCTTTCCTTTAGTCAATGAAAACAAGATTTCCATATCATTTAAATCTATAGAAGAGGTTTTTTTTTATGCAATGTTCCGAAATTATTGTGTTAATTTGTATGATTGATGTCTATATTCATCCAATCTGCTACCGATGTTTCTACTAGTTTGAAAAAAACTAATAGAAAAAGAAAGAGGATGGACCTTTTATAAGATTCACAGATTTCGTCTTCTAGCTCCAGGACCTTACTCATTAATAATGTCCAGATATACCTCAAGATTCTCCACTCATTGGAACGTTAGTATCAATAAATTTTTTTTTGAATAATATATGCCCGAATATATAAGCTGTGCTATATATGCTCGAGATATATGTTCAAGGCTATTAACCCTTATGTGAGGGTTATGGGTAAGATCCTGGAGATGGAGAATTTTTCTTAATGTTATTTTGTCTTTTTCCTATTGTTGTTTTAATTTCTTTTCCCTGTTGTTTTGTCTTTTCTCCACTGTCGACTTCATGAATCCGTCAGTCGAAGCTTGTAAGGGCGCAGATGAAGTTATTTAGGAGCGCCCGATTACCACTCACCCCGACAAGAAAGCACCGCGGGCAGTGTTGCCAAGTTAAAATATGAATTTTAGAGTGAACTCCATGAAATTTTTTTTATGTGGGATAGATTAAGTTACATTATTTATTTTCACAACTTATGTTTACTTTTTGCATGACGTAGAATTCGCTATAATTTTATTAAATGTACTTTTCTTGTTCATGAGATAAGTTTTGATTGACATCGCGTTGCTCGATGGGGTGGGGGGGGGGGGGGGTGGGGGGGGGGGGGGGTGGGGGGGGGGGGGGGTGGGGGGGGGGGGGGGTGGGGGGGGGGGGGGGTGGGGGGGGGGGGGACGACATAATTTAATTTGAAAAATTTTCTGCATTCTATCGGTACAGTGTTAAAAAAAGTACCGACTGGAAAATCACCCTTTATTTATATATATTATAGTAATATATAATATATATATATATATATATATATATATATATATATATATATATATATATAACTATTATGTATCAACTATTATAATCATTGAAATTAGAACTGAAAAGCCGTTAGCATTAATTCAGTTTCCCTCTGCCCAGTTTTCTAGATCTTGTTTCCGTCAAGGAACTCCAACTGGGTGGAAGAGATCCAGAAAAGGACCAAGAACTAGCCGTTGTAGCGAAAAGATACGGACTGACCCACGAACCAGGAAATGAGTGTGCGTTGACCATTATGTACGGATGCAGCATCAGCGACAATCATCTGCTCTATATCGTTTGTCCCCCAGCTGTTTGTAGGTATGTATTTTAAACTTTCATTAACTTCTTCTTTAGAAATATGAAGGCCCCCAGTACATCTGCAGCATCTCGCTGTAAAGTAGAAAATTCACTGAATATAACCTAAAATAGAACCACATCAGTGAAGAACTTTATCGTCCCTGTAAAGGGGGACCATCGAAAAGAAACTGCCCCCTTTTCTACCCAACCATTCAGCTGGATTGTAAAACTCCCACTTTAATATTATCAAATCTCGCTCACGTTCGTTTCATTTTTATGGACACTTTCGAGAAGAATGTCTCATTTTATTTGCACGATTTATTGTTTATGTTCTTGTGGTTCATCGAAATTTCTTCGTATTTCGTTTGAAGGAATTCACAGTTTAATCTTGTTGGTTTCGCTATAGAGATTCAACATTTCATTCAGTGAATAGAAAGATTGGAAAATGAAGAATATGCTGAATTTTCACGGTTTTTAGCGGTCACCTTCTCATCGCCCATGACATGTCAAGATTTTTAGTATTCAGTTCTATCTGATGAAGCCAAAGTGTGTTGAAACGCCGCTTTACAGTTTTCGTTAAAATAAAACTTGTGCTTTTCTAATAATGTTGTTGCTTGTAGCAAGTAACGGCCCATTAACTCAAAATTTCAAGAATTGCGACATTCAGAATAAGATGTTGCCGAATTTACGACTTGCATTGAAACCAAAATAAGCTACAACCGCAGGACGAGGCTTGTACACACATATGCGCCAGCTATAAACCCGGAAAACCAATAACATATTTCGGCCGATTTTCAATTGCAGTAGGAAGGATACAATTTACCGATTCTCTACACCCTCCAAACAGCAGCTGGGCAATGAAACCTTTTTGAAAAGTTGCGAAACAATCGGTCAGAGCATCTGCCTTTGTCTGAATATTCATTCAGTTTCGAACCAATCGATTCTCGTTGAATTTTAGATTTGTGAATGTTTCGTTAGGATTGAGTATTTTTTTTCAATCGTAGGGTAATAAATCCGCTTCATATTCTGAAGTTACTAAATCCGAAAATCCCACCCAACTGTTTCTTTCATATACGATTAACAGAAGTAAGTGAAATATTTTTGTAAAACAGAGAAAGTCATTTTGATGATAAAATTCATCAAATTGAGTTCCTAGTACTTCCTAGGACTAATGGTGAATCACACAATCTTGAAGGTTTGATAAGTTCTGTATATTCCAGACATATTGATTCTTCAAACCAAACCTCTCATTTTCTCTAGTCATATATTAATAACAGACTTACTTCGTTTTATAAAGACTGCAGCGCCATCAGTCGGCAATTTCAGAAAACATTAACCACCTCTAGGTATAAATCCGCTTCTTATTTTGTAGTTACTGAATCCGAAAATACCTACTGTCATATACGATTAACAGAATTACCTAAGTGACATATTTATACAACAGAGAAAGTGTTGATAATAAAAAGTTCATCAAATAACGTTCGTAGGAAGCTGGTTGATGATGAATCAGACAAACATATAGATTTTATGTGTTCTCTATATGCCAGATATAGTGATTATTTCAGCAGCTTCTGTTTCCTACTCATATTAAAGAACTGCGTTTTATATAGACTGCAGCGCCATCATTCGGCAATTTCAGAATATATTGTTCACATCTAGTATAGGCACTTAAAGAAATCTAGGTGCAAGGTATTCCTTTAGATGAAACTTCCATTACATGATATAAATTTTGCTTGATACTCATTTTATTCTTCTACAGGATATGGTACAGTGGTTTGGCTTGGCTAATTCAGGGACTTTCTCGTCAACTGGCACTTAGCGATCGTAGACTTCTGTGGCTGAAAGATCAATATCTACAATTATACCACGAAGCTGGGTGTATTTGTGGTCCTTTGGCAGCTGATGCTATTCGGGTTAGTACTTTGATTCATCATATCGATATAATGTAGGTAAAATAAACTTTTCTGCCGAAGACGATAATTTATAACACATCTGAACACAATCATCAACTCTTCAAAGAATTTTCAAAAGTGAGACATTTCATTTGCCTCGATATTTAAGTATACCGGGAAAATCCGTGAAGTATCCATGAGCAAGTATACCGGGGAAGTCCAAGAAGTGACTGACCTAAAAAAGAAAATATAATTATACTCCATTAATCGCAGAATTTTCATATGCACATACACTCATTCAATTTTGAATGCATTTGAGAACATTTTCTCTCAAACGTCAGTACTTCATATATATATTGAAAAATAATGGTAATCTCTGTTATAGATTTTACACAATTTGCCTCATCATTTATTCCAATGATTTTTATGAATAACAAATTAGGTACCTTATAATTAGCATAATGAATATTTGACATTTATCTTCTTATGATAGTTGTAAAAATACGGAAATTTAAGCGAGCTCATATGAAGGCACTGTTTATGTAATTGATATAAACTTAAGTTAGATGCTTGCCAAAAAGTACTGTATCAAAAGTCGAGAGTGGAGAGTTTTTGTACACCCAAACCCACTCCACATTGAGTTGAAGGGTTGAAATTAATAAATGAATTAAATTTTTCAGTTGATACGTGCACATTGGGGTTTCTATTAATTTATTTGACCGCTGCAATTTTTGGCTGAAATTTGAAGCATTTTTGAGGGGTTTTTGAACATCGCCCAAACCTATAGCCAATCCGAATTGAGATAGAAAGTTGAAGATTATTACGTAAATTCGGTTTATGTTAGGTAGGTGCTATTTAGGGTATTCAAATGTTTTCTTTCTTAGCCGCGATTTTTGAAGTTTACTCCTTAAGAAACGATTTTCATATTTGGCCCGCGGAGTAAAATCAGGCGTTAATTAAAAGGAAATATTACATTCCTTTGCGCAACGTACTATGCGCAACTTTCGCTTCGAGATTATTAGTATACCGCCACATATATTACGGTATACCAGCAACAGTTGATGCATGGATACCGTATAGGTATATTTGATACAACACATACAACAGCAGCCTAATCGTTTTTTAATTTTAGAAAGTGGTTTATTTATTTATATGTAGAGATATTTATATTTTTGCACAATAATAGTTATTTAATAAACTAGTTTATTAATGACAGCGATTAATGGTTGAGATATTTTAACGCGTGAGCGGAGCGAGCGCGTTAATAGTTCGAGACCATTAATCGCTACATTAATAAACGAGTTTATTACAAGATTTTTCCGTCGACCTCATCATGAATTGAGTATAAATTCTTGATTGAAATAAATTTTTAGTTTGCATGACAGATACACTTGACACAATATAAATTTCTATGTTCATTTCGATATATTTATATTTATGCTCCCGATGGAATAATTTGAGAATTTCATAGATGGAATATTAGACATGTGACATTCTGAATAGTTCACATTACCTACAATATCCGATAAGGAATATGTGGAACTGGTGGAAGCTGAAGTGTTATTTACTTTCGAACGATTATTGCATAAAATTTTTTCCGCAGTTTCTACTTTATTTTGTATAGAGTTAAATTTTTCGATTTGAATTATGAATTCTTTTTCTCTGTGGAATAACAGTACAGACACAGAATAATTCAACTATTCCGTGCTGAATACTTCTGTGTTTGGTTGCCCATGACAATCATACATTAAAATAGGAGAAATTGCACATTAAAATGGGTCATGAATAATCAATTTCGTGTACGTTAAAGTAACCTTTTATTTAGAGGTCGACGGAAAAAAAATTATTGAGTGATTGAAGTTGATAAAATATTGAAAGATATAAAGAACTGACTCACTCATCTTTTAGCCCCTACAAATCAATTCAAAGGGTTAAAAATTTGTATTAAAAAAAAACCAATAATGAGAAAAAAATACAACTTTAGTGACGAAGTTCTGTTGCTCAACGCGTTCTTTCCGAATGCATTAAAATATCGAAGAATGAATTATTGACTCAGTCCAACAAAAAAAAACAAAGAAGTTTCGAAAGTGTATGTTTTCCTTCGGAGCTACAAGCATAATAAAAGCAGATTCATGTACGGTTTCTGGAGAATTTAACGAAGTAATATCTTCATTCAGGGAGAAATTTTCCTACCCCAATGTATGTTTTAATGAGCAATTTCATTTATTGTTTGTTTTATTCTCTCTCGTCATATCAAAATAGGTAGCAACGTAAACTGGCTGGGAAAACAAGATTCGTATATTGCCCAAACTTCAGTAATTTAATCGAGGTACACTAACTCCACAAAGCCTAGAGGTTGAGTAAATGAGCAATCGCATGTTGAGCAAATACCACGATAATTTTTTTCCTAAGAGAAATCTAACTCTTTGTTTATAAGACCTCAATACTTTTCTCAACAGTTGTTGATTCTTCACCAATATTATTTATTTCTATCATATTTACAGCTCGAATAATTTTTCAAATAAACTGGAGATTTTGAATTTCATCAACCAATGAAAGCATACGTTTACCATATTGAACAGTGCATTGTGTCTTTATAAATTATATACATTACAGAGTAATAAAACAATGTAACTTCTAGGTATTCTCTAAGTTGCACAATGTTACTTCTACATTCTATTTCAGCTAAGCATTCTGAATATGTTCTATGTATCTGATGTTATGAGCTGAGATGATTTCAATAATTGATTTAAACACGAAATCTTTCGAATTTCTTTTTCCGATAGTTTCTGATATTTTGCAGTGTTTCGGTGGACGAGATTGGTCATTGGCAGGTACTGTTCAGTCTGCAGGTCAGACTGGAGAGACAGGCGCACTAAGAAGAGAGGTGTCTATGAAGATTAAGAAAAAACAGCTGCTGAGCAATCAAACTTTCAAGGTAATTAAATTTTTATGAATATATGTGCACCATATTCTTAAATGTCAGTGGATAACCTACTTATATATATATATATATATATATATATATAGATATATATATATATATATATATATATATATATATATATATATATATATATATGAAAAACTTGGTTCACGGAATGAACCGCGTAAAAGATTTGAAAAATCTCGACGTTTCGGCTCCTTTTGCGAAGTCATCTTCAGGAGAATTAGAAGGGAAATAATTCAGATACGTGGCCTCAATCTGCCTACTCCACGAATCGAATTAGGAGGAATCGGAAACAATACGATTGCGTGGTCTCAACCTGCCTACTCCAATAACCGTATTGCTTCCTGTCAAGTCTGAAGCCTCAACCTGCCTACTCTTCAGAGTCAACTGACGGGCCGATCGTCGCGTGGCCGTATTTATACGGGAGGGGGGCGGGTACCCACGCTCATCAGTGCGGGATACACTCTGATTGGGTGTGACATGGCGACCACTGAGAAGTGGTTTCCATGCTGATGGGAGTCTGTGACTGTCATCTCTGGTGTTCAAACAATTTGGACGTTTTTCTATTTCTACAGCTTCACGGAAAATTCGGGATTTGAAAGATCGGACTGGAGCAATAGTTCTTGTATTGGGGAAATCGATAATGTGGCCTGTTTGGGTGTGATGTTGGGAAAGTGCGTTGGCGATATCTGAGTGTCTTACCGAAAATGAATGTTCTTTGGCACGGACCTGAATTCGTCGGTTCGTTTGTCCTATATAAGAACGAGGACAATTGGAACAGGGAATCTCATAAACACCGTGATTTTCGTTAGGAATTTTATCCTTGACAGATCTGACCAGATGGGAGAGTTTTTGTTGAGTAGTGAATATTGTTTTGATGTTTGTGTTTTTGAGAGCTCTTGTGATCTTATCTGTTATTTCTTTGATGTAAGGAAGAAATAATTTAGGTGTAGATTCTTGTTCAGTGGGATTGGAAGGTGGTAGAGGTGGGGTGATGTTTGTGTGTTTGCGTATGCTCTTGTTGATTTGATATGTGTTGTAACCGTTCCGTAATAATATATGTTTTAGAGTATTGAGTTCTGATTCACGGTGTTCGTCGTCAGATAGTCGAATGGAACGGTAGATTAGGGTATTAACTACAGAGTAAGTTGAGAAGGATGGTGGTGAGACTGGGCGTTCAGATAACGGTTTGTATGGGTGGGTTTACGATAAACTGAATAGGAGAAGCCTTGGGATGGAAGTTTTTTGATCATGACATCGAGGAATGGCAGAGAACCATCGTTTTCCACTTCCATTGTGAATTGGATACTTGGATGTATGCCATTCAAATGATTCAAGAAGTGGAGCAACGAGTCTCCGCCATGGGGCCAGATCGCAAAGACATCGTCTACATAACGTAGCCAGCATGATGGTTTAAGGTCGAATGACGAGAGAGCTTGGGTTTCGAAATGTTCCATGAAAATGTTGGCTATAACGGGGGAGAGACGGGATCCCATTGGGGCTCCCTTGATTTGTATGAAGAAATTGCCTTGAAAGATGAAGTAAGTGTTGGCCATGCAGTGTTTGATCAGGGATAGGTTGTCTGGGGATATTTGTTGTTTCGTGTCTAGGATGGAAAGTGTTTCTTCGATGGGGATATTTGTAAATAAGGAGACAATATCAAAACTAACAAGGAGATCAGTTGGGGTAATATCAATACCTTGGAGGAGTTCTATGAAGTGAATACTCTAAAACATATATTATTACGGAACGGTTACAACACATATCAAATCAACAAGAGCATACGCGAACACACAAACATCACTCCACCTCTACCACCTTCCAATCCCACTGAACAAGAATCTACACCTAAATTATTTCTTCCTTACATCAAAAGAGTAACAGATAAGATCGCAAGATCTCTCAAAAACACAAACATCAAAACAATATTCACTACTCAACAAAAACTCTCCAATCTGGTCAGATCTGTCAAGGATAAAATTCCTAACGAAAATCACGGTGTTTATGAGATTCCCTGTTCCAATTGTCCTCGTTCTTATATAGGACAAACGAACCGACGAATTCAGGTCCGTGCCAAAGAACATTCACTTTCGGTAAGACACTCAGATATCGCCAACGCCCTTTCCCAACATCACACCCAAACAGGCCACATTATCGATTTCCCCAATACAAGAACTATTGTTCCCGTCCGATCTTTCAAATCCCGAATTTTCCGTGAAGATGTAGAAATAGAAAAACGTCCAAATTGTTTGAACACCAGAGATGACAGTCACAGACTCCCATCAGCATGGAAACCACTTCTCAGTGGTCGCCATGTCACACCCAATCAGAGTGAATCCCGCACTGATGAGCGTGAGTACCTGCCCCCCTCCCCTATAAATACGGCCACGCGACGATCGGCCCGTCAGTTGACTCTGAAGAGTAGGCAGGTTGAGGCTTCAGACTTGACAGGAAGCAATACGGTTAGAGGAGTAGGCAGGTTGAGACCACGCAATCGTATTGTTTCCGATTCCTCCTAATTCGATTCGTGGAGTAGGCAGATTGAGGCCACGTATCTTCAAATCTTTTACGCGGTTCATTCCGTGAACCAAGTTTTTCAAATACTTCCGACCGCGGAAATCTTTCTGAACATATATATATATATATATATATATATATATATATATATATATATATATATATATATATATATATATATATATATATATATATATATATATGCTAGGGAATTTATTTAAAAATTCGAAATTGATCCAGCAAAGCTCCTTGTGGAGCTAGATGGCCACCTCATAAGACCCAAACTATATACAGACTGTTTCGTACTTTTTGGGTCCTCCTTAGTAGCTTCTCTGTACCGAATGTGGTAATCATAATAGCATTTCATTCTTGTATTACTCCACTGTGAGTGCCGAGAATATTTCATATATATATATATATATATATTATATATATATATATATATATATATATATATATATATATATATATATATACATCGCAATGTTTTTCCATGATATCTTTGATGTAGTGAATGGTAGAAACATCTCATTGAACAGGCGATTCAAACAACAAACATTCGTTTCGGAATTATTATGACCTCATCAGTATCGTTTATCGAAGGACCATGTTACTTTCGGACGGAACATCATAGCATTTCAAAATATACAATAACGCCACCAGACAAAATTATCCGGAACTGAATTTTCGAATAAAATTTCTAGTATTCTCTTTGTGCTTGTGAAAGTCTTAAAAAACAGTTTAAGGCGACCGGAAAGATGATTGAATATTAATTGATTCTCACCAGTTATGATTTCATTTTATTCAAAGTAACTACTGAATACCTGAAGAGGAACAATTCGTTTTGTTGATGCGCTTACCGTTGATATTTCAGGATAAAAGCCTCAGAAGCCAGTTCGTAGAACCCGTGACAATGTGTATGGAAAGCAGTTATTGGCGCAATAACCATCATCATCGTCAGTCGACTCCTACGTCGTTTCCAGATCATCAACATGACGTCGCAAGACATCACAGTTTGGGACAGTTGGCATACAATTCATCCCAACCTAAATTTGATAGGTAAAATCAAACGTTACATATTTATTTCTATTGTATGAAATATAAACTATGAAATTCATTCATATTCAAAATCATCAAACGACCTTTTCAAGAGGGAGCTACTTTCTAAAGTATCAGCTCTGAGAAACACGCAACAAAAAACAAACGTTTCGATCCTCTTACATCTCATCTCTTGATTAGAAGTGATACGGATCAATTCTTGTTCTTTGCTACCAAAATTCTAAATGGCAATGTTGCGGTATATAAAAATCGGCCAAGTGCAAGTCGGACTCGCGCACGAAGGGTTCCGTATCATTGACTATGCCCCCCTTAAATATTCATTTTATTTTAATTTTATTATTTATTATCAAAGTAAAAATACAACTGAGTATTTTGTGAATATTTAAAGTGACTACCTGTTGCCGTTATTGATATGAAGCAAAAAAGGGCAAAAAATCGCGTTTGTTGTATGGGAGCCCCCTTACATATTTTTTTAAAAGTATTTATTATATGTAACCTCTACAATTCAAACACATAATTAAAAAGAAATCCTTTAAACAATGCTTTTAGCATTGGTCTCAAGGAAATAACTAAAAATAAGTGTGCAAACAAAATTAATTCTAACATCAAATATTAAACCTACAATAATACCTACTTATAACAGTGAACCTAAATATAAAAAAAACTAACAATAAAAATAAAAATCACCCTAACATAATTTTATGCCAAGTTCAAAATATCCTTCACGTGTTTCGTAAAACAAGGGAGGGAATTAGACAACTTTATCGAATTAGGCAATCGATTGTATACCTGGGCTGCTTGTGATATGGGATTATTCAAACCTATTTGTGTTCTTACATTCTGTAAGAAGAAATTACATAGTGATCTTGTGTCATGACTGTGTATGTCCTGTATATGTTGCAGACTTATGTTGGACTTTTGTAATTTGTTTTTAATTTTATACATCAGTTTACATTGTTCCAATTCCAACAGTTTGCCTAGTTCTAAAATCCTCAAGCTAGAGTACAGTTCTTGAGAGTTAGTACGCATGTTATAATTGAATAGTATTTTAATGAATTTATTTTGTTGTGTCCGAATTTCATCAAAAGTTGTTTTGCCACAGGTGCCCCATACCGGAAGTAGGTATCGTATATGGGTCAAGAAGAATGCATTATAAATGTCGTACCTACTTTTCACAGAAAGATAAGATCTACACTTATAAATTGCTGCAATCATAGGCATTATTCTGGACTTTACGTGCTCACAGTGGGCTTTCCAGTTCAAAGAGCTGTCTATCATCAAACCCAAATATTTAATTTCGTCAACTCTCTCAACACGTTGCCCCGCGACTGACAACATCAAGTCCCCAACAATACCGTTCTTATGGTTAAAAATCATGTACTTAGTTTTTTCAGCGTTAATCTTCATCTTGTTATTCAATAACCAATCTGTATAAATTTTCATGTCCTCGTTTATCTTCTCAGCAAGTTCTTCTTCATTGTCTCCCGTATAAAATAGTACAGTGTCGTCTGCGAAGGTGAAATATCTAGCCTCGACCCCAGAACATTCCAAACTAAGCACATACAAAGAATATAACAAAGGGTCCAATACAGACCCCTGTGGAACGCCAAATATAGTTTCCTCAAGACCACTGTTGTCAGTAAGTGTGACATAATGTCTACGTTCACATGATTTTATTAATTCATACATTTTTCCTCTCAGGCCCATATCTTCTAGTTTTTGAAGCATGATTTGTTTTATTTTGTTTCTATAGTGGCAACAGACAGACATAATTTGTGAAATTTTCAACTGTCTAGCTGTCGCGGTTCTTGAGGTACAGCCTGGTGACAGACAGACGGACAGACGGACGGTCAGACGGACAAAGGGACAGAAGGACAGACGGACGGACGGACGGACAGACAGCGAAGTGTTAGTAATAGGGTTCCGTTTTTACTTTTTTGGTACGGAATCCTGAAAAAACGATTCACAATATTCGAGTGACAAACATTGATGATAACTAAAAAGGTCCAAACAATTTTTAAATGTATCTTGTTATTGCGATTCATATGTCTAGCTCTCTTCTTTATTGGTTGATTTTTCGCTGTGCATTAACTTCTTTAATTTAAATGTTTTTTATGATAATGGCTTCGATCAACAAGTATTTATTCTACATTTTGTGTTACTATAATAATAAGTTCTAAATACACTGTACTTTTCAAGTACTTTTTCTAAATTAGTTAATCTGTTCGACTGGTAATTTTTTTTCCAGAGATCGACACGGGTCAACTGAACTACTGTGGCATGGTCGACATCCCAGAGTGGGTTCGATCCTGTACGACACTCAATTAGAATTTGTAGATTTCGTTTTGCTTTTTCGTTCGTTCAGGTTGGTATATATAAAACAATTGCGAATGGAATGGAACAAAAACCTAACAAGCAACTTATGCTTTATTTTTCAGTCTACTTATAAGAAAGGACCTTCGTGATTTATTCGAGCAACTAGCAATATCATATCGAAGCATGGCTGTGAATATAACCGCTTCAAAAGTAAACGGTTTAAAGAAAGCTGACCAAGTTAAGAAACTTCACAAATTAGGTAAGTACTTGTTCGATTTTGGTATTCTAAAATGAAAAATTAATTAAAAATTCATATCATTCAGAATTCAGATTAACGACTTCTGAATTACTGTTGTTGAAATTGCTCTTTCTCTCTCTGACAAGAAAAAAGTGCTTTCTTCTGAATAGTAATCATAATTAATTGTCTTATAGCTATTGATATATACATATTCAAATTTACTTGGACCATTTCGTTTTATACGATATGGTTTTTGCCATTACTCTGACTTTACTATTTAATTGTTCTTTCTTTACGGAAGTTGTTTTGAATATTTATCAGAGTAATCTTGTAAGCCTTAATATATTATATCTTACTCGATTCACACCGTTCAATAATGGGTAAGAACAGAGATATTGGGATGAGAGAACTCTCCTTGTACTGATGAATTTTTCCATCTCTGCCAAAGGAAAGTGCTTTGTTTTGAATATTTATCAATGTTGGTGCTCTTATAAGTTTGAATACATTCAAATTCACTTAAATATTTTCTTTCTATAATGGGTAAGAGGATATATTGAGATAAGAGTAGACTAAAACTATCTTTGTACTGTTGAACTTTCATATCTCTACCAAAGGGAAATACTTTGTTCTGAATATTTATCAATCTCGGGGCTCTTATGAGTTTAAATACATTCAAATTTACTTGAATCTCTTCTTTCTATAATGGGTAGGAAAGGATATATTGAGATAAGAGTAGAGTAGAACTCTCTTTGTACTGTTGAACTTTTAATTCTCTACCAAAGGGAAATTCTTTGTTCTCAATATTTATCAATATCGGTGCTCTTATAAGTTTGAATACATTCAAATTTGGTTGAATCTCTTCTTTCTATAATGGGTAGGAAAAGATATATTGAGATGAGAGTAGACTAAAACTCTCTTTGTACTTTTCAAGTTTTATATCTCTACCGAAAAGAAATTTTTTTTTCTCAATATTTATCAATGTTGGTGCTCTTATAAGTTTGAATACATTCAAATTTACTTGAATCTCTTCTTTCTATAATGGGTAAGAAAGGAGATATTGAGATAAGAGTAGACTAGAACTCTTTTTGTACTGTTGAACTTTTATATCTCTACCAAAGGGAAATATTTTTTCTGTGTCGTCACTCTTATAAATTTAAATACATTCTATTTTACTCTTTCTATAATGTATAAGAAGGTAGATATTGAGATGCGAGTTGACCAGTAGTTTCATCCTGTGCCATTTAATTAACAACCTACTATCAAACAGGCTATTCCAAGTCTTCGTAAACGATGCTAAGAGCAGTATTAGGAAGCTGAACAACGGCCTCCCGCAAGGCTTGGTGCTAGCCCCACTTCTGTTCAATCTCTACACAGCTGACCTACCTAAAACGAGGTGTAGAAAATTTGCGTATGCAGACGACCTAGCGATTTCCTACCAGCACAAACTCAAATTGCCAACTGAACATGCTTTGAACGAAGACCTCGCGAAGCTTAATGACTACTTCAGAAAATGGAGACTATGCCCAAGCCCGTCTAAAACGGAAGTCTGCTGCTTCCATCTATCGAACCGGCAAGCAAACGATCCCCTGCGGGTAGAATTTAATGGCAGGACCCTTAACCACAATAAAAACCCAAAGTACCTAGGCGTGACGCTCGATCGATCACTAACATTCAATAAACATCTTGGAAACGTGGCTGGCAAACTGAGAACGCGCAATAACATCATAGCCAAACATGCTGGAACAACATGGGGAGCTACAGCGGCGGTACTCCGGACAGCGGCTCTGGCCTTAGTATACTCTGTCGCAGAATATTTCTGTCCTGTTTGGATCGGCAGTACACATACCACAAAAGTAAATGTGCAACTAAACCAAACAATGAGACTGATTACTGGGACTTTACGGCCAACACCAACTTCCAGTGCTCAGTAATATCACACCACCAGATATCCGACGAACTACGGCTCTCAGCAGAGAATATAATGAAATTATGGCTAACGCGGACCTACCAATCCATACCGATATCCCATACCTAACAGGGCAGTATCATCGGCTCAAATCGAGGCAGCCAGCCATCCGATCAGCACTAGAATCGAACGAAAACTACCAGCGACCAATAAATGGACTACCACATGGACAGAAACTGCAGGAGACCACTACATCCAACTAGATGATCCAACGCACTCTTTCAACGGATCTGACCTGCCACGCCGACTATGGGCAAAACTCAACCAAGTTAGAACAGATTACGGGAAATGTGCTGACTCCCTACACAAATTGGGGCAGGGCAGAATCCCCACAATGTGATTGTGGATCTCCGCTGCAAACTATCCGCCACATCGTATCAGAATGTCCTAACCGTTCCTACGCTCATGACCTGGAAGATTTCATGAAAGCCACACCAGAGGCAATTGAATGGCTTCGTAATTTGGATGTAGATATATAGTTTGTCAGAATAATTATGTTTGTCCTTATATATTTAAGATTTCTTTGTTTCTGTGTATTTTGTATTTTACATACTTCTGTCATTGTATCGTACTGTAACCCCATACGCTAAATAAATAAATAAATCCTGTGTTATTATTTATCTTTATATGTTTATTATGTGTTCCTTCTTTTGATGATCTAATCACGTACAAACTGTAGGTATACTGACAAGAAACACTCGAGCAGAATTAGAGGGCCTTGTTGTCAACTCACAGAAGAAAGTATTCGATGCCATCGCGGCTGCAAGCATCTTTACGAATTGCGCCGGTATCGATACCAACAATTCCCAAGTTATAACGTTATCCACCTTC
This sequence comes from Cynegetis impunctata, assembly GCA_030704885.1. Classification (NCBI taxonomy): domain Eukaryota; kingdom Metazoa; phylum Arthropoda; class Insecta; order Coleoptera; family Coccinellidae; genus Cynegetis; species Cynegetis impunctata. The sequence continues at coordinate 316,845 of JARQZK010001455.1, read as the reverse complement.
ACCAAGTTCCTAGAAACCAGACAGATGGAAACTTGTACGGAAGCCCAGGTCAAAGCACTGATAAAGGTAGGTTAGTCACTATTAGGTATCTAAAAATTCGAAATTTTCGATATTAGGTTGTACCCAGTTATACGAGTAGAAATAACAAGAATTCCGTTTTCCCTTGTAAGGTTATTGGATGGTTTTCAATTATCTAAGGACTTTTCTTCTTCAAATTCTTGATAAATAAAACATCAGAAAAAAAAGTTTAATGAAAGTACCTATGTCAAATATACTTGTTGTTGATCTAATTCCACAATTTGATCATCAACCTTCCTAGCTGATTTCATGAGTTCTAATATAGGTAGGTATATTATCATATATATATATATATATATATATATATATAGATATATATATATATATATATATATATATATATATATATATATAAAAACCACAGAAGCAACAAATAAGCAGCATTTGTTGTACGTGGTAAAAAGAAAAAAAAACATATACATATATACTATTAGATCTGAAACAGATCTGCATAAAATGTAAGTTAATCCTAAAATTTTAAAACATATAAAAGTAAACAGCAAAAATTGTAAATATAAAATATGTATACAAAATATCGAAGAGGTTCAGGAACAAAATGAACAGCATGGTAGCACAAAAATAAACACCAATTTATCAGGACCTCCTTGTGACATTAACTTTCAACAACCATGGTCGAATATTTCACCAATTTTTCTCCGAGGCATACTTTTTATCAATTTATCTACCGATCTTTTCAATTGTAGAAAAGATTTTGTGGATTGTATGCTATATATATATATATATATATATATATATATATATATATATATATATATATATATATATATATATATATATATATATATATTTATATTTATATATAAATAGAAATATATAAATAAATATATATATAATATATATATATATATATATATATATATATATATATATATATAGATATATATAAGAATGATGAATAAAATTCACTGAAAACCCAAATCAATAGATAGCTGTTTCGATCTTATATGATCTCTTCAGTACTCTATACTCGAGATGAAGTGAATTGTCGAATCTCTTATTGTTGTCTCTAATTTAATCTTATAACTCTTGGGTAGCCAACTTTGCAAAGGAAATTGTGTATGTCCGGCGTCTTTTTTATCATGATGAATCATTTATATGTCTGAAAGAATAGAGTGACTCGTGGCTTCATATCTATTTTTAGAGACATGAGCCCGATGCAACACTGAGGGCACTGGACTGTCTATCCTTCGAAGGGTTCGCAAGATATCTGATGGATAAAAGCAATTATGCTTTCATCAACGAAGTGGAGGTTGTGAAAGAAAGCGATATGTCGAGGTCAATGTCAACGTACTATATCGCATCTTCTCATAATACTTATCTAACAGGTAATTTTTTATCCATTTAATGAGGTCAGTAACTGTTTGATGAAATAGGTAAGAAAGTTTATGCTATCAAAGTTTTCTAAATGAATAATGAATATTATTAATTGTTGAGGCCGATACTTGATGAAAACTATATGCAAAACGAAACAATATTGATAACAATTTTCACTTATATTTGTTAAAAATGCATGACGCAATGAAGTTCCTTTAAATACAAAAGAATAATCGAAGTATAGCATTTTAACGTGTATCTTTCGCGAAATAATAGCACTGTAGCGATCCGGATTGACAATGAAAGAATAAGAAATTAAATTTGTGTCTACATTGTTTTATACACTGAACCATAGAGGCATCTACTGAGTAGAAATAAACTAACCACGTAGAAATGAACTAATAAAGCAACACGCATTGCGCCCTCTATAGTAGGTACTCATACTAAATTATTTCAGCATACATGATGACTAATTATAACCAGAATAAGTGCAGAAAAAATAAGTAATTGATTTGCAATTTCCATTACCCAACAAATTCTAGACAATTTCTTGATTTTTCAAAAAAATTTATCAAGATTCTAGTTGTGTCGATATGAAAAAATAGTTCATATTCATTTACCAATTTTGTCCTGCAAACTTTCATCATGTAAGCAGGCTTTTAGCAATTCCTGATAAAATTAATTTTGTAATCAATGGATTCATTAGAAATCTATAATCGTATCAAACAATTGAATAAATCCTATTTTCCTCAATTTTTATTTGATTGAGCGAGAACCTGAAATTTGAGTAAACTTCTCTGGTCATCAGTTGAAGAAGTCTTCATTACCAATTCCTCGAAGAAATCTAATTTTCGCCACTAGTATTTGTGCTATACATTCCAGCATTCGAAGAAAAAATAATTGAAGTTGAAATTTTCAGGACATCAGTTGAAAGGAGAGTCTTCTGTCGAGCTGTACGGTCAGGTCTTACTCACAGGCTGCAGATGCGTGGAGCTCGATTGCTACGATGGCGACGACGGATTTCCCATGATCTACCATGGACATACCTTCACCACTAAGATACCTTTCAGCGCTGTTGTCGACAGTATCGATAAGAACGCATTCGTCATGTCCAAATATCCTGTGATTTTATCCATAGAAAATCATTGTTCGACACAACAGCAAACTCGGATGGCTCATATTTTTCAGGTGAGTTATAGAATAAATAATTTCGTAATATTTCTTTTACGTAGAATCAGGAAATAAATGAAGGGATTGAAAATCCAAAAACTTGGCAGAAAGTCAGAGGACCAAGGGTTAGAGTAAGAAGATGAGTATCTTGCGAATGTAAAAGAAGAGAGGCTGTTACGGAAAATAAGAAAGCGGCTACGAAATAAGCAACGGTTAAAAAAAGTCAATGTAGATGTGAAAAGGTAGTGCTTCTTCATCTGACTGACCATCACCGTGTGTCAGTGTGTGTCCAAAATGGCAGTTTCAATATTAATTCATAATTAAGTTGCTTTCAATTCTACCAAGACACAAGATGCCAGAATCCTAAAAAACTCCCTCCTTTGATCCACAATTATTCTTGAAAAATCAAATAATCAAACCAACCAATAAACTACATCTTTTGAGAATAGGATTTCCCTCAAATTTAGGCGCTGTTCCCTATTTAAACATAGAGTCTACACTTCTTCCACGATTCGTTCATATTCTGTGCGTAGTTCTCCTCTCCTCCATGACTCAGTCAGATCAGAAGCATTTTGGTGTAAGATGGAAGCAACTTATTGCCTCTCATTCTATTAGAACAGTTAAAATTTAATATATCTTTCATTTATTACTATGTTTCTTTTTTTACATTAAAATGTCTCGCACGAGTTCTAACACTGTTTTTTTTTCGCAGAGAGTTTTCGGTGAGAAGCTCGTAACAAATTTTTTATTCGATTCCGACTTCAGTGATGAACCATCGTTGCCTTCGCCAGAACAATTAAAGTACAGAATTCTCATAAAAAATAAAAAATTGACAATGGAAGTGCCTGCGCCGATGACCTTTTCGGCTACATCAACTACACCAATGAGGTAAGTATTTCGGATGTGTCTTTGAAATAAATTGCCTCTAGATGACCAGTGCACTACTTTGTCACCACCAAATTCCGCACCAATTAACAATTTGAGACAAATCGACACTTTGTGATAAGCGTTCATTCGATTTCGCCCATCCTTCAACTGTGTATCGTACGGGGGAAGTCTGGATAAGAGAATATGTGCAATAATGAAGAATAAGGTATCCTACCATATGTCCAGACTTCCTCCACATATGAGACATTATCCCACGATCATTCCGAAAATCTTCATTTTATTTAATTTTTTTATTGCTTAATTATTTGAATTGTTTTTTATTTTATTTTAAAAATTCAATTTTTGCCTCCTTCTGATACTTAAATATTCTACTTCAATATTATTTCATTTAGTTCGCACATAATTTGTGTGGGGAAAGCCCTAATTGAAAAATATTTAGTATTAGAGTTGGAGTTTCATTTATTTATAGATTAGTTTAATTTTTTTCTCTGTTTAGTTTTTCTCTCCTTGTTTTCCTTCCCTATAAATGATGGTCAGTAAAATTTTTTCAATGTCAAATTCATTGCAGTTTTATATATATATATATATATATATATATAGGGGATATCTATATATATATATATATATATATATATATATATATATATATATATATATATATATATATATATTTCCAATATATACAAATATAATATATTGGAGGCTCTAAGAACTCGAGTGAATGAAGACAAAAATATAAACTAAGACACTATCCATTAAATCCATTGAACACATCTCCTGTTGGAGATAGCTTCAAGAGTCTAGACGCCAACGACATTCCCATCCATCATTGAATGGTTGATGTAAGAACCATCAAAATGGTCATTACAAACGACAGAAACAATAGAGAGCTGTTTTGGACTTATTGGGTCCTCCGCACTATTGTCCATCTAGCTCATAATCAAGGTGGGAATGTCACATTCGGTAGATTCTCAGAATTTTGATCTCTACGATTTCTTACAACTTAAGTTGTGAACCTGCATTAAAGGAATGCAGTATTTTAAATTCTAGATCAATATTTTGTTCTGGAGTTCGAACTACTACATTTCTTAAATGAAGATTCACAACTTAGCTTTCGAGAAATAGCAGAGATCAACAAATACAATTATTCTGAAAATCTGCTTGATGAGGAAGTAGACCCATCTCTTTTGAATTTTTACATCATTTGAAGACCTATCTGGGACTTTCAAGATCATCTCCACCAAAGTTCTCAGTTCGTTTAGAATACTCAGTTCAGTATAAATAATGTGTTGCGGAATTTCAGTGTCATTTTCTAAGAAGCCTTCGTAAAGGCAAAACTTTCAGTCGCAAAGTAACATTTCGTTTCACACTGAAATTAATTTATCAAGTTAGCTCCTCAAATAGTTAATCATCAAATTATTTTCGATAGCGCTCGAATCAACCAAGCTGAAGTTGAGTACTGCTTTCTCTTGAAAAGAAAATTTTATTGGCCAAAAATCCCGTGAAATGTGATTTCCGATAGCTTATTCCCTTAGTGGAACTTTAGCCGTGTTTCAATCAGACCAGAAAACAAAAAATCATAACGATTATTCCAGACCTGTATCTGGGATGAGACATTCAGTGCCTGGCCGTACGAGTTCCATTATAAGTAACACCAGTAGCAGTTCATTTAATGATGATTTCAGTGACGATGAATACGACGACGAGGACGATGAAGACAACGTAGACGGTGAGTATTAATTCGTTGTGGATTGTGTGGAATATTCCAAAATCCTATGAATATACATTTAGACGTTCTTTGCTTATAGTTAAAATTCAAAATATCTACCAAAATCATTTTAACGTCTTAACTCATAAATAATAGTTCAATATAACAATAAATTTTCGAAAATAAAAAAACACTTTTAACTTCAGATAAACCAATACCAAGTATCATCACCAACGAAACTGCAAGACCATGTGGAATTCCACATTCTGTTGCAAAAACCAGTTCTACAAAAAGAATAACACCGGATGATAAGCTCAAGAAACGTGGAAGTCAAATTTCCAAGGAATTATCAGATATTGTAGTCTATATTCAGGTAATCATTCATCGAAATTAACCGTTCAGTGGAATCTCTTTCAGTAGCTTTTCACCGTATTGGTGTCTAAAATTATCACACTATTTTTTCAGGCCATAAAGTTCCGGGGATTGAATACCATAAGTCCTAGCAGTTCAGTAAAGCAAAAACAGCAGAGATCCGGCCTCTCAAATACTGGAAGCCCTATAATAACCGGAAGTAGCACCACTTCTACCGTGAGTTCAACAGGGGTCAACCTCAGTGATGTAGACACCACCGTACCCGAAAACGAAGCTAAACTTCAAAGGCTCAACGTCCACGTGCCATGCTACCAGTGCTCTTCCATCAACGAGAACACAGCCAAAAAATTGTGCAGGAAACAACCGCTTCTGCTTGTTGCGCATACTCAAACTCAGCTGATGCGAACCTACCCTGCCGCCATGAGGATAGACTCTTCAAATTTCAACCCTGTTATATTCTGGTCGTTCGGAATGCAAATGGCCGCGTTGAATTATCAGACCGACGACACGCCGTTGCATTTGAATAGCGCCATGTTCGAGATAAACGGTAAATGTGGCTTCGTTAGCAAACCAAACGTCATGTGGGATCGTTCGCATGTCATGTATAGACGGTTCAACCCTTGGGATAAACAATTTGATGGATTGCATTCTTCCCAGATTGTCATCAATATAGTTTCCGGTCAATACGTTAGTCAGACCAATGTGAATCTTAGTACGTACGTGGAGATAGAAATTATCGGTTTGCCGGTCGATTGTAACAAACACAAGACTAAAATTGTACATAAAAATGCTTTAAATCCAATTTGGAACGATACGTTCCATTTTAGAGTGATGTTTCAGGACTTGGCATTCGTTCGATTTACCGTGATGGATTCAAACAATAATCATTTATTGGCACACCGAATTTTACCTTTGAAGTGTCTTCGACCTGGTTATAGACATTTGCGTCTTCGGTCTTCTCAAAACAAACATTTGTGTATGTCCACCTTATTTATATATTCCCGCTCCGAAGAGGAAAGCTTAGAAAATACTGATGCGGACGTGTTGGACAGAAGCCAAGCAGAAACAGAGAAACCGGTGGAAAAATCAGATAGTACTTATTTGGGCCTATCAGGAACGCCTTTATGTGTCAAAAGACGCATGTTCTTCTTAATGGTTTACGGCGTTTTAGTCGAAGAACCGTATACAATTCTTAAAATCACTCAAGAGAGTACAGTACAAGATGTGTTACTCCAATGTCTGCAAAAATCTAATATCCCACCCGAGAAAGTAAATGACTACATTTTAGTTGAGGAAGTTGCGAGGGGATGGGAAAAGAAAGACCATAATCTACCATCTACTCAACGAATCTTAGATCTAGACGAACGACCTCTTCAAGCCCAGTCCCAATGGAAGGGAGAGGGCAGATTTATCTTGAAGAGGATGGGGAATGATCCTAGTAGCAGAGCCTGGTTATCATCCATACGGAGTGTAGCGAATCGTGAAAGGGAAGCTAGAAAATCAGACGGAGCTCCAAGTAATGCTTGGGAGGAAAACGACACTTTCCTCGTTTGTATATATAACGTTTCTCCTGAGATACCTTACGCTATCTTGAAGGTACCGTTGAATGCATGTGCTCAAGACGTACTGGCTCAGGCTCTCGTGAAGGCGAGGCGCATGGAAGATCCCATGAATTTCGTTATCGTCGAGGAATTAGAGTGGGGTGGGTCGAATCCAAATATTCAACAACGCGCTTTATCGGACCTAGAAAACGTGTACAGTGCTCAAAGTCACTGGCAGACTCTAGGCCGTTTTATTATGCAGGAACGAGCCAACGCGACGCCTACATCTCTGCGAAAAAATCGCATTACTTCAAGCCTAAGATTGGCGACTTTGGATCGTATCAGCCGTGGACTCAGTGTCGCTCGTAATGTAGCGAGTAATAGTATTAAAGTGCCCGTAGGTGTAGCTTTAAGTGATCCCACAGCCTCCAAATGGAGAAACCACAAGGGAGATGATTCGCGAAAGAACGCTCGCGCCAAAGTACTTTCCGAGAAAGAGACGAACGCCACTGGTATCACCCAGTCGAATGTACAGTGTCACCGCGAAGTGCACTCCGAAGGTGAAACTCTGAGCGACGAAGAGGCCAAGGACGATCTCATGTCCAGGTTCAAAAAAGTTTCGCTGAGAAAGTTTAAGGAGTGGAAATCATGATTAATGGATTGAATACTTTCGATTTTGTTCAGTGAGTTCTTGGCTGATGAATTTCGACTCAAGTTTGATTTATTCGAAGAACTTATTGAAGAGATACTTAATTTTAAAGTGAATATTTTTCGCTCATGAATTAATTATAATTTAAATCAAGAGAGAATGTTTCAATGATCTAGTCTAGTTTTTAATAGTATTGAGGGTGCTATTGAGTTTTCATATATTTTATAATCCTCAGAGATCTAGTCTAATTGATTTGATATGAATTTTTCTAAATTTTGTGGAAAAATAAGATTCTTATATATATTTCGTAGGTTTCACTTGATCTTCTTTCATAGCTCTCATAAGGTATATAGATTTTCAGTTTAGAATTATATGACCAATTTTGTCCCTTTAGACTAACTAATATTTATCAAAAAATGACAAATTCTCATATCAACAGCACATATTTCGCTAGAAAGAAAAATATCATAGTTTGACCAAAATTTTGAAATTGAAACAAAATGTAAGTAATTGAAAACAATATTCTCATTCACTTCAATTATCAATTTTTATTTTCAAACATCCATTTTAATTGGGTAGTAGGAAGAAATTCATGTTGCAAATAAATATTTGTAGAAGAGAAAGAAATTTTTTGATACGTTGGAATAATAAGGGTCTGATATTATATATATATATATATATATATATATATATATATATATATATATATATATATATATATATATATATATATATATATATATATATATATATATATATATATATATATATATATATATATATATATATATACGTATATACGGTATTTATATACCTACAATAATGGCTCCAACATTCAGGTTAACCCACAAACATATTTGTTCACAATATCCAATTTCTGAATACATTTATTGTCATTTCAGTTTAAGAAAAAACGATAGAACATCCGTCAGTAACATGTTCAAAAAACATTTTTAGTGCGATATTGAACTGAAATCCTGAGAGAGGTTGAAAATCACAACTGGTTGTTTAAGATTAAAGTTAATTTCGTGATATTTGAAGATCATTCTTCAACACTTAATAAGACGCATATGCAAAAACATCACATACCTGTAAAGCAGATAATTTTAACCTCTAAGCTCAAGGCCTAAGTTGATATTGAATTAAAGTAATTGATCCCAGGATTTTCGGCAAATACGACGATCTTCATGTTATAAATTTACGAATTATATCAATTTGAATTTATTAATCAAATGATGTGAATCAGTTGGCTTGACTCCACTAAAATTTACTCGACATATGTTTCGGGCTACTAACCCATTATCAAGAGCTGATGATAAACTTAAGTTAGAAATATAACAATCAATCTATTTATAATCCTGCTTGAATTATTGGGGAAATACTAAGGTTAATAAGTAACTTTCTTGAGCTTGCCGATTTCATCTGCAAAGTCTCTAATAGGTCTATCTTCTTTCCTTTGTTCAATGAATAAGTATTTTTGGGTTATCTAAATGGTTGAAAATCTTGTTATTTAATTTAGGGACAGGCATATGTTATTCTTCTCAATTATTTAGCTTTGTTTGATTGAATTTATATAATATATGAGAAATATAAGTACGAATATAAGCAAGGGTATCCGCACAACGCGCCTGGATGGTCTCTGGTAGCCTAGATGGTAGAGTTACAAACCGCTAGATACTCGCAAGTCGAGCCGGTAGATGGTAGCTGGTCATACGGAAATCAACCCGCGTAGTGTGCAGATGTGTAGTTGAAATGGATAATTCAAGTAGTGACAGTGATGATTTTTATTTATCAGAAAACAGTGTTACAAAGTGGTTCTTACAACAGAAAGCTGAAAAAAGTATTACTGTACATGCTATTAATCAAAAAAGACAAGAATTTGGAGAATATCATCATTTATTCAAAGAGCTGTGTGATTATCCTGATAGTTTCTTCTCGTATTTGAGAATGAAGCGGAAAACTTTTTAGGACAAACAGTACGAAATTTTGCCACCCGATATAAAGAACAACAACATTCTTTCAAATAAAATAAAGAAATTTCAAATTTTGCGGAACACTTTCTAGATTCAAGTAACTCTTTTCCAGGCATATATAATATAAACATTTCACATACAGCTGCGAAAAGTGAGAAACTAAATATTTTAGAGTACCTACATAGAAATATATAAATATAATAAAATAATTCAGTCAATTCGTTAAATGATCAAACAGATGTACGGAATTCTCCAATATTTGACCCCTTCTAGAATAAATTTCTGTTGTTAGCAAACTCTTCATTCACATAGGTTAAATTTCGATAATACCAGTAATTATAATCTTTCAATTCCTTGCTCTGTATGCCTACTTTGACCGACACTGTACAATGCAAAAATATTCTTTCGCTTGAAAATGTAGTAGTACCTACTACGAACCTGCTGTCGCAAACAATTCAATAAAAATCGTGATACAAGAAACAAAGTAAAGTGTTTCTCATTTATATTTAAAAAATGTATTATCACAAAGTAACGGACAAATCCATCCAATATTTACTATTTCAGTTCTGAATACGAAAAGGATCTAAAATTTCTAATTGAGATCTACATTCATTTCTGCGGCAACACCATCCATTTCGCATGCTGGTCGCTGGTAACCGTTAGCTGGTAGAATGTAAAATGTTGTTCATCCAGCGACATAGCCCGCTAGCATACAATCGACCGGACCTGCGCGCACGTACTGTACCCCATAAGAAACTACAAAGATAATGCTTGCAGCCAGGCGACCAGCTAGGCTACCATCTACCATCCAGGCTCGTTGTGCGGATACCCTAACTTGGGCTTTTTAGTAGTCAATAACAAGGACAGATAAACCAATCTCTGAGAAATCTGATGCATATAAAATAAAATGTATTGATTGTGATACTTTTTAAATATTGGTTAAACTGGTAGAAACATCGGCACCAGATTGAAAGAACATAAAAAATCAATCATCTGAGGTAGGAACGTAACTAGAATTTCTGAGCATTGTATACAAAACAACTATTTTATATATTTAGATAACCTAAAAATACTACATTCGTTGAACAAAGAAGAGAGGATGGAACTTTTGGTATTGGAGATTAAATCGGCAAGCTCAAGAAACTTCTTCATCACTAATGACCAAATAGGCCTTAGCATTTTCCCACTCAGCAAAGCAGTATTATTAATAGATAGATGGTTACATTTTCAACTTTAGTTTGTCATCCGCTCTTGATGATGGGTTGATAGGTAGAAACATATGTCCAGTAAATTAAACTGATTCTAGTGAAATCAAACCTAGTGTTTCACTTCAATTGATTGAAAACCATGAAAAATAAGTGTTAAGCGCAAATCTGGAATAAACTGAAAACTATATTTGATAAAATCTAACAAATATCATTATGGTAGCGACATTATTTGACGAAAATGAAATGACTTGTTTTGATTATTAAAGCATTTAAAAGAATATATAGGTATCTACATTAGACGGTTCAAAAAAATAAATATTGGTAATTGTATTCACGTTGAATTATTTTTCAAAATAAAAACTCTAGTTCATTTTCTGTTCTTATTTAGCAAGATTTATGCAGAAGTAATTTTTTCAGCTAACAACGAGTCAAATAATCGGCCAATAAAACCACAGCCTTTCAAATAACCTTAAAATAAATAATTGGATGTACTCACTTATTCTTTCTCTATCTATAAAAATTAGATTTCATATCTCGAAATATCTGCAATTTTGGCTATTCGAAATCAATCTGAAGATATCCAGATAGTTATTTACGATTTATCTTTCGAATTGGGCATTCACACATGTATTATAAAATATCTGATGATTAAAGGTATAATAACATTTAATGTATTTGTATTATAATGATATGAAATATATTATACGAAAATATATAACTGTTACTTTGTAGTACAAATTCGATTCATTGTTTTTACGTGATATTGTTACATTTAACTATTTATAAAATATATTGTGCTCTCACTCTCGTTTCTTCATTAAAAGCCTATAATATATTACATAAAGTAAACAGGGACAATCCTTTGTTTACATCAATAAAATGATGGGTGAATTGAAAGAAAACGACGCCATACTAGCTGCCATACGCATTGGTCGACCAAAATCAATAGTCATTCGTTTTAATCAATTATTGAGTTATAAAAACAGAATAAGATGAATTTCATTAGTCTATTTATCTTTTACAATTCACATCAAATTAAGAATTAATTAATTACAAGCAACTTCTTCGGATAGAATGAAATACTGATCTTGGTACCTTAGTTTTACATAAAATTTCTAGTACCTAGGAAAAAACGATTACAACAAGAAATTAAATTAGGGTGGAGGGTCCTTCCAGGAAACTTCCTCAAATTACATCGAGTATTAAACATATATAGGAGTGGAGCTACCAATAATGCATATAATTCAAAACTAATTGACAATATTATAAATAAAAAGAATTCCAATTTAGCAATTAAACAAGTTTTTCCGCTATCCAACGATGTTGAAAATAAATTCAGTATTTTAACTCATATAGGCAACCCTAGTGAAAAACTAACATCAATTCTGTCACATTATAATTTCAATATCGCTTACCGTACAAACAATTCTTTTGGGGCCAATTTATGAAAAACAATAAATCAAAAACGGATAAAGTCTCACAATCGGGTGTCTATAAATTATGCAACAAAATGTATATTAGACCAGGGTCGATAATTTTTGGAACGAAAAAAAATAATATAGGTTGAAACCCATTAGAAAAGGAGGAAAATATAGTAATAATGAAAGGAAATATAATTTACGGGCGATCTGAGTTCGGGAAAGAGATGGGGATGAGTTTTCAAGGGTAATAAACGGTTTATCTCGATTTCCGGCAAAAGTATAATTCCTATAGAAAAAATTGTAGGTAATGAAAAGATCTTCAACTTCTGTATTCACACTTTTTTCACATAACCTCACTATTTATGTGAAAAATTCAAAAAATCAAGTTTTTGGTTTCTTATCTTCATCTTCTACAGAAAAAATTTTTTTTCAACGAAATTTGGTAAAAACTTAACTTTTCATGTCCCAAATACACTGAAATTTATTTAATTTGAAATATTTTTTTTTCACCTTATTTTGACTCAACATCGAAAAAGTACCCTAATTTTCAATCGATAATTCTCCTGTCAAAATATCAGCTTTTTTCAAAAAGTTGGTGTGTTTTATGTTCTTTGAAATCTTTACTTTCCAATGGTGTATACATTACTATAGTAAATATTTTCAGAAAATGCAAAAAATCGAAAAAAACTCGAATTCGAAATTTTTATTTGGCAGAAAAATAAAAAAGTGCACCTAAATTGTTTCTGATAGGTACCTCGAAATTAAAAAATCAGTTACTGTCACAACAGTACCAGCAGTTAATTCAACTAAAAGAGGAGAACGTAGTCGAAGAAAAACCTCAGATAATATTGCAGAGTTCGATTATCAAAATTATGTATCAGCATCTTCTTCTACTTTTTTACAGGAAAATCCTTGTGACTGTAATCTTTCCATTAACGTTTTTGTTATTTCGTCCCTTTATGTGGATAACGGTAGAATTTTCGTGAAAATATTAGATTGGAATGATTTTACTTATTTAGTATTTAATTTGTATTATAAATAATTATTTCACAGCGTATTCTGAAAGGTTTTATGGAATTTCGTCGTGCTGATCGAGACTAAGGTTAGCAGAACGAATGGTTGGCGTATCTCCGTTCAGTTTTGAGAAATTATAAAATATTGGTGTTCGCTAGCTAGTTAGCCAATTACTTAGGTATGCTGGCTAGTATTCGGGAGGCCCCGGGTTCAAACCCCGGGGTCGACTAGTCTGCCATGCGTTTTTCTCAAAGGTTTGCTCATGGCGTACAGTCACTGCTTGCAAACTAACTACGCTAATGCTGGGCCAGTATTACCCCCTGAACGTTAGCCACACTTCTTATCTTCTTTAATATTTCCGTCTTGCCCATCCTTAATACACATGTACATACAAGTCTCTCCCACACATACTCCAGGGAGGAATGAAACACGTGGTCTTCACTTTTCCTTTTTTGAGTCTACCACACACTGCAATGACAACTGGAGGCACGAAGAAGAGTACGCACACATCTGTGTCGCATTTAGGAAATTGATCTCACCAAATGTCACATGCCTGCACCTAATATATTACTACACATTGACTTCAAGAAGGTTTTGAGTTAACTTATAACAGTCAAGTATAAAATTTCAATATAATATAGGATAAGCAACAAAAACCATAGGAGAAAAAGGTTCATATGTGGATCTAACAAATGTCAATGTGCTCTGTAACATTAAATGTTTGAAATCCTCTTAGTACGGTTATCAGCAGCTGCGCTCCCGTGTGCGAAATTTTTCTCATGGAATTTTTTTTGCATATTCTTATAAGGAGTGGCTCCCTTTAACATAATCCATCGGGTGCCAGAGGGTTCTATCGGTAGTTTTTTTTTAAAACAATTTTTTTTTAACAAATTCAAACAAATTATATTTTGCATCTGAAAATATATTTTTAAAGTTTCTTGGATCATTTTGAACAAAAAAGGACTCACGTGATTTTTCTCTAAAGTTGATAGTTTTTGAGATATTTGCATTTGAAGTTTGAAAAATCGCGATTTTTGCGATTTTCAAGGTCGGAAAACAAAGGGAAAAAATCTTGATTTGAAGGGTGCCAACGTCCTAAGATGAAGTTTGGAAATTTTTTAATTAGTATTCATTATATTAAATGTGTGAATTGTTATTTTTAACCATTGTTTTAATATGTTTATTAATTTACACCAAGTATCGGCCCAATCAATCCAAAAGTAACTATTTGTCATAAAAAATTTTCTTTCGGAAACATGAATATATTTAGTTTCAAAATATATGTATTAGTCCAAGAGCCAGCGACTATCAGACCTTCGTTATTTTATAAAACTTGAAACTTTCTCTGAGTATTTGCCTAGTATAGGTTAAAACAATCCCCGACTATGAAGTTCGGATAACGGTTGCTTTGGATGGGTAACAAGTAGCAAAGTTGTAAAAAATTGCACCTTAGTTTCGTTAAAGTATAAAGCTCAGTTTTCATATATTTCATTTGGACTAATATCAGAAGTCACGTCGTCCATTGTCAGAATATGGTTGCAACCCCCTGTCAGACACCCTTAAATTATATTGAATTGTAATTAAACTTACGTTATATTATAAAGGCTGAATTTTTTGTATGTTACTTAAGGAACTGCCAAAAGATGTTTTCACAGTGGTCAGACAGTTTCGATGGTTCTTACACCTTGTCAGACACATTGAAGGTCTACCGTAGGTGCGAGAGCGAAGTATATACATGCAAGCGGGCGCGAGTGAAATAGTGCGTTCGGTCTATTGCGATCTGTCACTGCGCATGTTTCATTTACTCAGTATTATATGTTTTTTGGATTTATGGAAAAATTTCATAATATAGAGTTATTTCTAAATAATGATATATAATTTCATTAAGAATTAAATATTCAGAAAATAGATAATTTAGGAAAATTTTCATGCCAGAAAAGAAATAAATCAAAATTCTGATGAAATAATCAAGAAAATTTTGGAGTATTGCGTTTTTTTTTAAATTTAATTGTAGGTTGTAGTTCCATTGGTTTAGAAATAAAAGTTGATACAGATATTGTATAAACATTCTGTTGGTAAAGACTGTAAATGAGAACTTCCTGGAGAAGTTGAAGGTTGCAATTCTATTGATTGATAAATTGAAGTTGATTGTGATGTTGATGATTCTGTTGAAGACTGTGAATCAGTTGGGTCTATGGTCAACTCAGGTATCAATGATATGGCTGGAGAAAAGTTGTCTCCAGGTACGGAGTTTGATTTTTTTTTCTCACTATTAGGTCCAGAACTGAAATAAAATATCTGTCCAGAAGTCCTGTAAATACTTTATAGTATTCCCTGTGACAGCCACCGTCTGTATATTCATCAGGCAAAATAATGTCTTTATATTTGAGGATATGTTTTTTTCTAGCATTCAAAACAGCTTGACATTTTTTTAATGATTGTTCAGAAAACAATATCATTTTGCCATCACTTTTTGCACACACAACACAAATTAATACGTCTCCCATGATAACAATTTATTAAAACTGAATCAGATCTTTTTAATAACTACACAAATAAGAAAAAACGACATATGATGCGCAGTGCTTGCATGTATATACTTCGCTCTCGCACCTACGGTAGACCTTATATGTGTCTGACAAGATGTAAGAACCATCGAAACTGTCTGACCACTGGGAAAACATCTTTTGGTAGTTCCTTAAGTAACATACGAAAAATTCAGCCTTTATAATATAACGTAAGTTTAATTACAATTCAATATAATTTAAGGGTGTCTGACAGGGGGTTGCAACCATACTCTGACAATGGACGACGTGACTTCTGATATTAGTCCAAATGAAATATATGAAAACTGAGCTTTATACTTTAACGAAACTAAGGTGCAATTTTTTACAACTTTGCTACTTGTTACCCATCCAAAGCAACCGTTATCCGAACTTCATAGTCGGGGATTGTTTTAACCTATACTAGGCAAATACTCAGAGAAAGTTTCAAGTTTTATAAAATAACGAAGGTCTGATCTTCGCTGGCTCTTACTCTATATATGATGCAACTCCTGAGTGGAAGAGAGCCTGAAAGCCTCGAGAAAAAATGTTTCAATAAATCTCTTAATATTCTCTACTCTAAGTAATACCTAACTGATTTACTGAGGTCTGTGAAGATCGCAGCTTCAAATTGAACAGTCGTAGAAAACAAAACATATATCAACTTAGTGTTAACCTTTCGATTTGATACTAGATTCAAAATTCGAATAATACTCACTAATATTATAAATGCGTATGTGAGTTTGTTTGTTACGCTTTCACGCCTAAACAACTCAACCGATAATCATGAAATTTTGAACACATATTTTCAAGAGTATTATAAGGACATAGGATAAAATCAATTTTGTTTCTGACGCGCAAAAAAATTGATGTTAGCATATGTGATAGTCGGATGAAGAGTTTGAGCAAGGCGTCCGAAATTAAGATCGTAGCGCCGGAACGGCTAATATCGGTACTAGAGCATGGGAGATTAGCTGTTTGTTTACATTGGTTGTAATGGTATTTACGTTCATTTCGTTTTGAGTTTTCGAACGTTTATTGTCGTAATTTGTGTTTTTTTTGGACTTTGTAATTTCCTGTGATATATTGTGTTTGGATTGAGGACAATTTTATCTCTGTTCAACAGTAGATAACCTACCTACATCAAGTTGAAATTTACACTGAGTTTTTATCATTGAACATGAAAATCAATGATAAAATAAAGTAGAGGACGAATAAATTAATTGGTTGAAGGAACTATGTATACATCATGAAAAGGCTGTATGATAGAACACCTATTTATTTAAAAAATAAAAAAACTTTCAAAAGTTTCAAGAAAACATCTGACATGTCTACTTTCATTACGAACTGAAGAATTTTTGAGTATAATGGACAAAACTAAGTACTTACCAGCTAAACTGAAAGAAACAACATGAAATAAAAGAAGAATTAATATGAATACTCTGCTTGAATGGTTTGAACGTAATAAGTTATTATATTTTTTGAATTTTCCAGACGTATAACAGCTATCCTAAAAGTACGATGGACTTCTGAGATTCTGGTTTTCTTGATAGAATCTCTGTTTTCCTGATTATATAATTGAATATTTTAGTTTTTACCTAGCTATAGAGTCCAGATTTATTTCATATTCTTGATGTTATGATAAACTGTTATTTTGGTTGTGCAAATAAACATCATTTGTTATTATTATTTTAATAGTATCTCTGGTTGTTACAATAATCTAGAATCTCTGGATGATGGACCAGGTTCAGATTCCGATAAAAAAGGAAGATTTTTCGTTGGAATAGCATTGGACTTCAAAAACTCTACGTTTTCGGTTAGCTAAAAATTGCACATCATTAGTTGGTATAATTCTATATGGAAAAATCCACAAACTTACTGCAGGGAAAATAATTATTCTCAGTAAACTGTAAAGAACAACTCTCTTATGTTCAGACATTTTTTTTCAATCTTCAAGTTATGAATACACACCTTTCTTCTGTCCATCATTTCCTTGTTTCCCAACTTTGTTTGGAATGCAACTTTGAATTGTCCAGCTTTCGGAAAGGTATGTAAGCTATATTCGGTTTTTTTTGGCCAATATGAACAATAGAATACACAACAATAGTGATTCATCTCTTCTGAACGTTTGTAAACGATCCAAAATACAATTAAAACTCAACAACTTCTCATATAAAATACACGTAAACAGATGTAAACAAATCAATCTATCTCCCATCCTCTAGTAATATTCGATACCGGTAGGGGGCGTATCGCTTATTATGTTTTCCCTATTGAAACAGAAGTCAACGCCATCTGGCGTTCCATTTGAAATATATTTAACGCATTCTTGCGTTCCCATAAGTAAATACCAGTGGCTAGCTCAATATTTGTTGAGTGTGGCATCAGCTTTCTGAAATCTTCATAAATAGACCGGGAGATGGTGACACAAAATATTAGGTCATTAATGTGGCGGTTCTTCAGGGGTCTAATTACGTAAAGGCAAAAAAGAAAATGATGGTCATAGCGTTGGTAGCGGCGGCCCAATCGCGTGGGCATTAATAGAACGCGACGGATAAATAACGAGTGTAAATTTAAATAAAACAATTCAACTATTTGTACCAGGCTAATTTTTGCATTTCTAATCATCGTCGAGTAGACATTCACGAAAATCACCTTGCCATACTTTTCCTACAGTTCCCAATGGCCGCCGTACCACTGCAAAGGAGTAATTTTTTTTTTTCGCCAAACGATTTTTACCACCCTGAAACTTTTTTTAACAGTACTCTGTATGATCATAAATAGAAGTCTGATCATGCCATACATGTGGGAGGTGGCGAATGTGAACAATATTCTTTCGAAATCCTAAGATGTTATTCGTAATTCGAACGGTTTGTACCAGTATGGCGCCACTTTTTCCCTCTACTAAAAGTATAGCAAATATAATAATGGTCACATTGTATCGTATAATTCCCAAAAATCCGAATGCCATACTGGTACCAATCGTCAAAATTTTTATTTTTTTTCATCTTTTAGCTCAAGTCCGACAGTCTTCCGCCCCATGGTTACAATCTATAGCAAATTTTTTTAGGCACAATTGCATCCAAACGAAGAGAATACAATGATGCCATGATGTAAAAAATGATTTTAGAGTCGTATTTTTGAAACGTGTCACATAAATAAGTATTTCAAGAATAGCAGCACTTTTTCAAATGCAATACTGGTACAAATCGTTTGGCGAGAAAGAAAATTACTCCTTTGCAGTGGTATGGCGGCCATTGGGAACTGTCGCAAAAGTATGGCAAGGTGATTTTCGTGAATGGCTACTCGACGATGATTAGCTATGCAAAAATTAGCCTGGTACAAATGGTTGAATTGTTTTATTTAAATCAATGTATTCGCGTCGGTATGGCGGGCTGTAAGTCACACCCGAGAAGTATGGCATTACGCTTCCGCCTACTTCTTTTTTTTTCGACTATCTGAAAATACAAGCACTTTTGTGGAAGAAATCGTTCGACACTCGTTATTTATCCGACGCGTTCGATTAACGCCCACGCGATTGGGCCGTCGGTATCAGCGCTATGACCATCATTTTCCTTTTTGCCTTTACGTAATTAGACCCCTGAAGAACCGCCATACTGGTACAAATGACCTAATATTTTGTGTCACCATCTCCCGGTCTAAAATTTGCACCGGACGGAAGAACATAAGATAAAGTACATAGAGTAGTATCACAGAGACGAATACAACAATTTTTATTCAAAAATTAAGATAGTTATACGAGTGAAATACTCTAAAAAAGATTGATCGAAAAATTTCACGATGTACCGATTATATTAATTGATAAGATATGAACATCTTAACCATTAATTTATTCAAATAATGAAACCACTAAATCTCTCAGACAAATAGACTCTAGAGGACGGTGGGAATCGAAACAAAGAACAACGGTAACCCAAACTTCTCCGCTGGCTCGGCTTCAGTCAGTAAATTATTCCTTTTACCTACTGAAGAGGGGTTTTGAAGCAGTGGTTTCATTTGAAAATCTTCGAAGTATCTCTTACTGGTACCTTTAAATGTGCAATTATAAAATTGAAATGCTACATGTCAATAGTAACTATTTTTTACATCTATTACCTACTTCAATCGCTCAATTTAATGAAATGAATACATTAATATGACGCTGATCACGTTTTTTTATAAACGATAGAAAATATACTTAGTTTTGTATCACGATTTCAAATATTAATAAAAAAACTCTTATTGTTTCTCATTTCAAGTTAAAATACATTATCACAAAGTAACGACAATCTAATATCTAATCAAGTTTATATTGTCACTGAGATGTTTGTTTGCATAATAGTTGAATTGTATTGTCAGTAATCTTTTCATAATCTAACCACATTCCACCTTTTGTTGATATTATCAGAGACTGTGCATCAAACTGTAGTGGCTGATGAGTTTTCTCGTTAACGCTGAAATCATAGTTCAGTAATAGTGCACTCAGTCCAACTTTTGTTTGCAACATTCCAAATCGTGCACCTAAAACATAAACATGAAGTCAAAACACAGAAATGATATGTCTCACTTCTACAGTAATTCAGCAAAGATTGAAGGAATAATATATATATATATATATATATATATATATATATATATATATATATATATATATATATATATATATATATATATATATATATATATATATATATATATATATATATATATATATATATATATAAAAATATATATATATATATATATATATATATATATATATATATATATATCCATATATATATTATATAACATCTCCCTCAGTTGTCCTCAGCGCAAGGACAACTGGCTGTTAGTTTGTCTACCGCAAAGGGACATAAAGCACATAGAAAATCCAAGGCATTTTAATTATTCGTTTTACAAGGAATAAAATGCGTTTAGTAAGTCTTTCTGCATCTCACGTTGTCGCTGTTTATATTTAGATTGACGCGCCATCTTTGGTTTGAAACTTGTAAAAATGGACAAAATGCATATAAAATGGCTGCTCCTCATTTATATATATATATATATATATATATATATATATATATATATATATATATATATATATATATATATATATATAAAGAATTAGATAACAGCTACTCTAGAATTATATATTCGAATCTATTGAAGTAAGGGTATGTGGCTATCAATTAGTGGGACTTATGATGGATGAATTCTCTTTATTCCGCTTTCCAAGCTTTCGGTAATCTTTGTTACCTTCTTCAGGGATAAGAATTTGAGGTTAAAATTTTTTGAATTTTAAGAAACATCACAGGAATAGGCACAATAATGAGTGGAAACATCTTAATTATTGAAATATAAAACTGGTTAAAACTAACATAAAACCATTAGAAATTTTATGTTAGTTTTAAGAAGTTTTATATTTCAATAATTCAGATGTTTTCACTCATTATTGTGCCTGTTCCTGTGATGTTTTTTAAAATTAAAAAAATTTTAACCTCAAATTCTTATCCCTGAAGAAGGTAACAAATATTACCGAAAGCTTGGAAAGCGGAATAAAGAGAATTCATCCATCATAAGTCCCACTAATTGATAGCTACATACCCTTACTTCAATAGATTCGTATATATATATATATATATATATATATATATATATATATATATATATATATATATATATATATATATATATATATATATATAGTTTCACTCTTCAGTAAGTTTTCCAGCTTTCAACAATGTTTATTGTATTGACTTCTTAAACATAGTCGAAAGCTTAGAAATTTTGTGAAGAGTAAATTTATTTCAACATTCAAACTACTTATATAACGTCAATGGACGGTTCGCTTAACACTTTGCTTAATTCCACTAAAATTGCAATATGCACTCGACATAATGATTCAGGCTGTTAGGACATTATCCATATTGGTTATTAGTGATTGAGAGTCAGTTCCTGGTGCTGTCCTAATTTTGTCCTATTTTTCATACGAAATGGCTGAAAAGATTCGAATCCAGTGGATTTGAATACCACAGTTGTGAATGTATTCGAATACATGTTATTCGAATCTATGTATTTTTTTAAATGGATACTTTTTTTGAATACCCCATTAACACAGGTCTAAGATCAAGTGATCAAACACATGAAGAATTTGGCATTAAGTCCGAAGCTTCAATTAAGTGTGTTACATGTAATACATCAGAAAATATTTCCGAATATTTTTGAAGAAACTGAAATTAAAATTTAGTAAAAACTTCGAATATTTCAAAACTTAAATCTCAACTATTTTTATTGAAAACTTACATAATATTTCTTTTAATTCGGATTATGCTTTAAAATTATCAGTTTGATCTCGTTCTGATTCGAACTCCTCAGCCTGTATTAGTTCTTCGATTTCATCCATCATTGCATCATCGGAACTTCTATGTTGAATTTCTATTTCCAAGCCGGAATTTACAACCGCTTGCTTCATATTCCCCACTTCAAGGCAGAACTCTGAAGCAATTTTTTGAGAAAACCACCTGAGCTTCACATTTGGGCATATTATTTCCGATTTAGAATAACAAAATAATACACAAAATCAAAAATACCAACAACGGCAATAACGACTGTGATAGCTGGCTAGCTACCTACACGAACGCTGACTCTAATTCTGCTAGTTCGCCACATCTACAAGTTCATTCCTGTATATTAGCGGCACACAAAAATCGACCCCCATCCCACGGTTACCCGTCGTGAGCAACATATCACCGCCTGACCTCCGACGCAAATCTGGTCTCGTCCGAGAATTCAACAGAATGCAAGACAACCCCCAACTACCCATACACCGTGACCTAGCCGATCTAGGGAGAAGAAGACTGCGTTCCAGAAGATCATCTATGAGAACTGCGAAGAAACTGGGGGCATCCGATTTCCACTCCTTCAGACCTCTGGGAACAGGAATGTAGAGAAGCCTGCCCAGCTAAATGCCAGAATCTACCATTTATAAACCAAAAACCACCTGTCTACGAACAGCCCAGCAAAATATGGACACATCAGACATATCAACAGAATATGCACCGGACACGGAAGGTGCGCAGACTCGCTTCACAAGTGGGAAAAAACACCATCCGCAAGGTGTGACTGCGGGGCGACCAGATGAACTGTTCACCATATTATCACCGAACGCCAGAACAGGGCCTACAAAGGTGACTTCAATGATTTCCTGATGGCGACCAACGAATCGATCGACTACATTTGCCAACTAGATGTTAGCCTATGAATTTATTATTGCTTTTTATATACCTAGGTACATGTGTTATTATGTTATACTATAATAGTTATTTAATCAAGCGATTAATGGTTGAGATATTTTAACGCGCGAGCGGAGCGAGCGCGTTAATATTTCGAGACCATTAATCGCTACATTAATAAACGAGTTTATCACAAGATTTTTCCGTCGACCTTATCATGAATTGAGTATAAATTCTTGACTGAAATAAATTTTTATTTTGCATAACAGATACATTTGACACAATATAAATTTTTATGTTCATTTCGATATATTTATATTTATGCTCCCGATGGAACAATTTGAGAAATTCATAGATAGAATATTAGACATGTGACATTCTGAATAGTTCACATTACCTACAATATCCGATAAGGAATATGTGGAACTGGTAGAAGCTGAAGTGTTAACTACTTTCGAACGATTATTGCATAACATTTTTTCCGCTGTTTGTACTTTATTTTGTATAGAGTTAAATTTTTCGATTTGAATTATGAATTCCTTTTCTCTGTGGAATGACAGTACAGACACAGAATAATTCAACTATTCCGTGGTGAATACTTCTGTGTTTGGTTGCCCATGACAATAGTACATTAAAATAGGAGAAATTGTACATTAAAATGGGTCATTAATGATCAATTTCGTGTACGTAAAAGTAAGCTTTTATTTAGAGGTCGACGGAAAATAATATTTAGTATTCGAATTTGAATACTGAATCCTGGAAAAGTATTCTGAATAGGATTCAAACTACTCTGTATTCAAATACTACCCAAGTCTGCTGATATACCCCCACTTCAACCTAAACCTAAAAATCTTCGAAGCCTATAATGTCAAACCTACCTATGCATACACGCGGTCCCTCTCCGAAAGGAAGAAAAGAGAAGACTGGTCTGGTTTTTTTATTTTCCTCCGTGAATCTATCTGGATCAAATTTTTCAGGATCAGGGTAGTAGTCTGGATCATGATGAATGCCGTATACAGGTATCATTACTCGCGTTCCTTTTTCCAAAATTATATCAGTTCCAGGCAGTCTGTATTCTTTGGTACATATCCTAGACAAGCTAGCAAGTGGTGGATATTTGCGAAGTGTTTCTGGAAAATGTCAAGTTTTATTCGATTGCAATTTTCACAACATGATAAAAAATCACTTTCATCAATATCTGGCTATAATTTTTGATCTTTACTGAAGGTAAAGAAAAATAATTATAGAGCTATTATTGCGCTCGTTTTAGTTGATGAAGGAACTGAATTCGAGCTCTGAAGAGGGTTAGAAATAGTTCAAAATATATATCACAATAACGAAAATTCTTCAATAATCAAAAATTTTCAGACAATCCTTGTGGAGCTGGTTATATGTATTTTCGACGCGAAATCTGCACCCGCAATGTAACATTAAATCATAGAAAATGTCAAGTCACCTCGACTCAATATCTGCACACAGCTGTTTCGATCTTATTAGATCTCTTCAGTGTAGCATAATTGACATACTTCTACTATATGGATAGCAACCCATAGCGTATTCTGCCAAAGATATTAGGAATCAGTAATTCACAGTTGAGACTTTAAATTCAGAATTCCTTGGAGGAAACAAATACTCTCTGACAAGAAGATATCTACTCTACGACAGTGCCGTATGGGATATACCTACATATAACCAGCTTCCTTGGAACATTTTAAATTATTGAAGAATTTTTCTTGTTCACTTTATGTGATACATCAAATTGACTATAGTTAGAACGTACCTATATTTTACATGTATTGATAGCTTAAGCCGTTCCTACTTTCTTAAACTGCGACTATACTACTAAAGTACTATGAAGCGTTACGAATCAGTTACCTCAATAAATCTTCAGTTATAATATCACAAGAGCATCGAAAATAATCGATTATGCTTCCGAGTCACGAGACGTATTTTGCTAAACATCACGAGAGCGCAGCTCGAGTGATGTTTTGAGAAAATACGTCGAGTGATGAGATAAGTATAACGATTATTTTCGATTGCACGAATTGGTATTCGTTACGATCATATAACATATGAACTATAAAAAGCAAAGCGTTGCATACTTATTGAAAAATTAGACGAAACTCAACCAAACTTGATTAGGTATTATTTTTTTTTGAGAGACGTAAAAAATCGTCAATATGAAAATATTCACATTTTGACACGAGGCAAAACACCAAAACGATTATACAACGTCGTAAAGGTTATATTCACTTATCAATGCGGGGTAACTATGAAGAATTCACGGATTGTATTGGCTTATTCATATATGAGATATATAATCATTAGTCATACTATAAGTACTTCAAAATAATCAGGTTTTACAAAGAGTTGTCTAAATAATCCGAACGCGAATCGGGAGGATTATTCTGTCAAACTGACACGATTTGTAATTATGCAGGAAGTTTGAGATGTATAACGATATTTATTTTGGAGTACGTATTGTATTTGATACGATTATTTATTGAGTAAATTAAGTAAAAATCTCCGAATCGACTCATTTTCGAACAGTTATTGATAAACGTCAAAATTAGACGGTCCTGTTAGTTTATGTATTGTTGTATATTCTACGTATAATCAGGTATTATCATATAATATCACAAGAGCATGGAAAATAATCGATTATACTTTCGAGCCACGAAACGTATTTTGCGAAACACCACGAGAGCCCAGCTCGAGTGGTAAAGAAAATACGTCCAGTAACGAGGTCAGTATAATCAATTATTTTCGATTGCTCGAGTGGTATTCGTTACGGTATTCGAGTGGTATTCGTTACGATTATATAATATTTAAATAAAATATTAATTTTTTTTGACAAACGTCAAAACATCAATATGAAAATATTCAGTTTGACACGAGGCGAAACACCAAAACGATTATATCACGTCGTCAAGGGTATATTCACTTATCAATACGCAGTAGTTATGCAAAATTCACGGATTCTATTGGCTTATTCATACATGAGTTATATAATCAGTTATAATATCACAAGAGCATCGAAAATAATCGATTATACTTCCGAGTCACGAGACGTATTTTGCGAAACATCCACGAGAGCGCAGCTCGAGTGGTGTTATAAGAAAATACGTCGAGTGACGAGGTCAGTATAACGATTATTTTCGATTGCTGGAGTGGTATTCGTTACGATTATATAACGAATATAAAATATTAATTTTTTTTGACAAACGTCAAAACATCGTCAATATTAAAACATTCACATTTTGACACTAGGCGGAACACCAAAACGATTATATCACGTCGTCAAGGGTATATTCACTTATCTATACGCAGTAGTTAGGCAAAATTCACGGATTCTATTGGCTTATTCATACATGAGTTATATAATCGAAATTATATAAGGTAACTTAACTAAATTGATAGATCTAAATGGTTGAAAATTATACGAAGAAAATAATCAATAGAATACATGATAATTCTTAAGGGAAACCTAATATTGAATTTAGCCGAAATCGAAGCATACCGTTTATTGTTTTTTCCAGATAGTCCATTTCCATGAGTGCTTCATATGTAAGCTGGCCATCATATTTAGATAAAACTTTGCAAATTTCTTCTCTGACCTTTTCTTGGATGTTCTTATTCTTAGCCAATTCATATAAACAGAACGTCATAGTGGTTGAAGACGTTTCAAATCCAGCTTCAAAGAAAATAAAAGCTTGTGCAGCAATTTCATTCAATGTTATTTTATTATCTGCCTCGGTAATATTCTCCACTGATAGTTTTTCGTCTTCGACCAATTTTCCTTTATTCTTCAACTGAATGAGGAGGTGCATGAAATCCTTTCTAAAAATATTGTTCTTCTCTCTATAAGCCACGTTTTCTTTTACAACATTCATGAAGAAATTGTGTACGTCTTCAGAGATTATTTTCAATCTGAATGTTTTTGC
Source organism: Cynegetis impunctata (assembly GCA_030704885.1). Taxonomy (NCBI): domain Eukaryota; kingdom Metazoa; phylum Arthropoda; class Insecta; order Coleoptera; family Coccinellidae; genus Cynegetis; species Cynegetis impunctata. The sequence goes on along the minus strand of JARQZK010001455.1, from coordinate 289,784 downwards.
TATCTGTGGTATGGCGAAGGCTGCAAGTACCCTTATATTATCAGGAAACTTTCTGTGGAATAATTGAATACCCTTCACTCTGAATTCACTATCTGGGTTTTCTAGACTGTTACAATCCAGACCGAAGGCACAGCTCCCAACAACATCGGTTGTAAATCTTCCTAAAAACAGAGCCAGTGAAAAATTATTATTCTCTGTAAATTTTATATGAAGTTTCATATTTCATACGAAGTTTCATATTTTATATGAAGTTACATATTTTATATAAAGTTTCATATTTTATAATATAAAATATTTTCTCCACGATCATCACAGAATTCGCCAATTCTGATATCAAATTTGATTACAGAATGCTGGAATTCTCTCTCTTGAGATTGAAGAAATATTCTGCAACACCTCTGTCCCCATGCAATTTAAATGTATTTGCTTTCTCTCCCTTGTTATAGAATAATATTCTCACACTGGCTAGCAATAATAACATTAGCCTTGACGCAGTTGATTGTCATCGTAGTGGCAAATTTGAGTAAGTGTCAAAATTATTGCTGTCACGTTTTCATTCGAAAATATAATAAATAGCATGAATTTGTTCAGTGATTCAGAATTTTTGATCGTGGAGAAAGTATAGTCTGCTACTCGGTTAGAATGAAAATTCGTGATGCTCGTGGTTCCTCACGCTCGCCTTCGGCTCGCGCTCGGAACTTTTTCACTCGCATCGAATTTTCATTTTAACCTTGTCACAGAATATACTATTATTATGAGGTTCATATTTTATTATGAAGTTTTAGAATATTTTAGAAGTTTAACTAGGTTTGATTGTACAATTGTGTTTTTTTATAACATTTAGCTTTTTCTGTATCAAGGCGCAATTTCATTGGGGCAACATTAGGCAACATGCAACATGCTACACGTCGTTTTGTGTTTCCTATTTGTAGTTGTGCGACTATGCCGCACGAATTTAAAAAGTGTCCGAACGAGCAACTTGTCGCTCACGGTCGCATGCGCTTTGTAGCATATGTTTATTTCATGCATCTATATCAATTAAATAGAGACAACTTCAGTTTGCGGCATCATGTCTTTTCAAAAGGATGTGACTGCTGCATATTGGGTAATAGCTTTGAATTGAAAAAGGAAAGGAAGAAAGCCAAAGACGTGGAGGAGACAATCATATGTTGGTGGTCAAAAAGATCAGAAAGATTTATACAAAAAAGTGATCGATAAAGCTCTGCTTTGAACTTTTACTCGAAAGAGCCGAGAGGATTTTGAATACTTATTAAGGAAGATCTCGCAAAACCTGATAACTTTCTTGGAGGAATACTACCTCGTGTTAGGTTATCAGTAACATGTTATCAGTAACATTAAGATATTTGGCTACAGGCGATAATAAACTTAAAAAGTAGTTTTTTCAATATTACTCTCTGTTTCGTAATGTATGTAACTATATAACAATAGACAATCTGAACAGTGGACTGTATTAAATTTAAGGAGAAACTGATTTCTTCAAACCCTGCAATATGAGTTTATATGTTTTAATAATGTATTTAATATGGAAGTTGTAAGTAAATTGAACTAAACAATTACAGTAAATGAATATTTCAATAGACCCAAGACACCTTACTTACCCGGGGAATCCGGGAATTCTAGATTGTCTGGATCTGCCTGTTGAAGTAGAAAAAGAAAGGAGGACGGGAATTGTCCTGTAGTCTGTAGAAGCTGGATTCGTGTTGTTTTTGTAGTTACACTTATCACTGACGTACAGATAATATAAAAGTAATGACGTTTGAAAGTATATAAGTAGGTAATTCACAAACTTTGTATTTTTGTAGTATTTAGCGTATTGCTTTTACGAATTTCGTAACTCAATTGCCGTCGCGTCTCCACATTTCGATTCTCGTCCCATCTGGAGAGTTAAAGGACTTTTTATGAGGAACGGGTGATAAAGGTGAAAATGGACCGAGTAAAAGTATCTTGTAATTAATCTATTGAAATGAATATGAGTAAAATCTAAATTTTCTGATATATTATTCGTCCATCATAAACTAGTTGAAAATTATTTGAGTGAAGACGAAACACCTCTCCATGCCGCAGGATACAAGTCGCACCGAACCAATGACTATCGGCTAAACGCCGACACTGTTCGACACGCTGAATCTTGTCGAGCACTGACGCATGTGTCTGGGCAACACTAGGTGTGTATATATCGTGGGGCAACACTGATCAACATGTAGCATGCGTCATTGTCGCATGTTGCTTTATGTTGCTCCAATTGAAAGACTGAGTGTAGCATGCATCATTGTCACATGCTACATGTCGCTTGAATGTTGATCCAGTTGAATTGCGCCTTTAGTCATTCTTTTTCATTTAAATCAGATTATTTAACGTATTAACTGAATAAAGTTCATTGACACCTCATTTTCATTCAAAAACAATTCAGATACAGAATTTAACATTGATGAGCTAACCGCACAGTACTCAGTTATTCCATGAGATGTGAAAATAAACATTCCTGAAGTGACTTCTACTTTGAATCGATTGAAGGTACAAAATTGTTATATACTTATAATTCAACTGAATTTTATGAAATTTTGAGCAATACGTAGGGGAGAGGTAGCATTAAAGAGACACGTATTGAAAAGGAAAAGTCAAAAAACTGGTAAAATAAAAAACATCTCCAGTAGACAAGATGTTTGTTCTGTGGCAACCCCGAAGCATAACCACACGCACCTAACGTCACACTCCAGTCATTTTAAAGATAGCGACGGTGTGCAAGTGTTCTTAATCGTACATAATAGTAATATATATATATATATATATATATATATAGTGAATTACTAGGAATTGATAAGTATTCTTCTTACCAGAGTTTGTGATCGATTAGTTATAGATAGATACGAGAAGAAAAGGTCCTCAATTTTTTTTTATTGGTAGTCGGTTAAAAGGTTATGTTTTAATTTTTGAGAAAAAATTGTGAAGGGGACACTACAATGAATGGGTGGTGCCTTTATATATTGAGATTGTTGATTATTACTTTTATGAAAAATGACAATTTAAAAATAAAATTATATAACTGTTAATAACTGTTTCATTTATTCTTCAGTTATTATTCTAAATAAGTTTTCAAATATATCTTCATTTTATTTTTTGCTGGTTATCAAATTTAATCATTACACAATTAGTACCTAATTGAATTTATTCTAAGATAGCCAGATAACCAATCTTAAGACTGTTTGTTACTTGAAAATTTGATATTTAAACAGAACTGAACTATTATTAATATGTTTTAAAGTGATCTTATATTGATGTTACGTACTGGCCCTCTCATAAATAAGCCCGTTCCTTTCAATACAGTTCATTTATGAGAGGAACACAATATACAATTTTAAAAGTTGTGAAAATTTATTCCTAAGAATAAAGAAATATTAATTATATAGTTTCATTGCAATATAAGATGAATGCGGGTTTCTTATTCAGGTTCAACCTATTCAAAATATTATATCGACCATTCACTAGACCCTCCACAACAAAAATATCCCCCTCAAGACACATCTCCCCTATTCGTAATCAATATCTTCAATGACTAGTCGGGGAGCTGGCTACATAAAACTGTAACGATAAAGTACACGACGTTTGAGTTCGTAAACCCCTAGAAAATAGTTGTGACGTTACCAAATGGCAGTTCTGCCTGTTCGGACAGGCTGCATATGAAAATGCCAGCCGAGTTTCCACGTCGAACAAATGTGCCTAAAAAACCGATGGGGTACACGCGTGAAAATTTTTTTATAGGTTTTTATAGAGTTCAAGTAAGAGCGGTAAAGCAGTGGCAGAAATGTAGCCGGTCAGAAAACCTCCGGCAGAAGCGATAAAGACTGTCGGAAAACTCATGTGCAAAAACCGATGGGGTACACGCGTGAAAATTTTTTTATAGGTTTTTAGAGAGTTCAACTAAGAGCGGTAAAGCAGTGGCAGAAATGTAGCCGGTCAGAAAACCTCCGGCAGAAGTGATTAATAGTGTTGGAAAACTCGTGCGAAAAAACCGATATGGTACACGTGTCAAAATTTTTCACGTGCTTTTAGGGATCTCAACTAAGGTTTATATGATAATGGCAGAAATTTAGCCAGCCGGAAAACCTTCGGAAAATTTCAAAAAATGTCGACGTACATGTAAAATTATATACATTCGCAGTTGTTGCATTAAAAACCTGTTTTTTATGATGCCATTCCAAATATCTTTTTGTTCTACCCCAAATTGAAAAAAAAATCACCTTGATACGCTGAAAACTCGCTGAAACATCATCATTTATATCACGTCTGCTTTATCGACTGAATTGCGTCAAACAAATTTCAAAAAAGTATTTGTACCATTTTTAATTCAGCATTGGCAACTACCCGAAATGGCAGTCTTTTTCGAAAACAAAACAGTTTTCCTTAATTATGATGAATGTCATGAGTTCAAGCAAGTCACTGCAAGTACTGGTGAAAAATCAGTTGAACACTCAATTAATGTTTTGTTTACGGCACCTAGGGCATATGAAGAAGCTGATACAAAAAAAATATAATACTGTTTTGTAAGTCTCGAGGAAAAGAGGAAGGTTTTATAATCAAATGCGATGATACTGACATTTTTCATTATTTTACTGGGAAATAATGCATAATAAATAAAGAAGGAAATTAGGCAAATTAATCTTATTATTCCGGGTTTCGATAATATCAGACCTTATCGATGTAATCTGGCATCATATGCTGAATTAGGAGGACAGTTATGTAAGAGCGCTTTCCGGCATTCCTCATGCTTTTACTGGCTGTGATCATAATCCGTCGTTCTATAGAAAAGCGAAAAAAAAGGGACCGTACTCTCTATTATCTAAGTCAGAATCATTTCAAATCGCATTTGCTAACATGGCTGACATGAAATATGGACACGCGCGAGAAGGTATTTGTCGAAGTTCAATAAGTTTGTTTGTTGCCTTTATTCCCTGGGCCAAAGATATAATGACCGTTGATTCAAGCACGTATATTCTTTACTTCATGAAAAAATATTGATTTTAAAAATACAGAAGAAATGTTTTCGCAAAGTTAAATTCAAAAAAATATTGATTCTATATTGATGCCACTCTTGCCAAAAGGAATCTCTACCAACACTTTTTAAGTAGATTTCATTTATATGGCTATACTCGTGTGGGAAAATGCTGATCAGAAAAATTCCAACGGAAACTGAAACCTGCTGAATGTGGTTGGGAAAAAAGACGCTTCCAGCTTACGAGTTCTGTTGGTTTGAAAGGTGAACCAAATGCCTGCCCAAATTTAAAGACGTTATTAAATAAAACGAAATCGCAGAGGAATTGTTTGGACGCAATATTTTTCTATAATTTAATTTATCAGCTGCTTTCAAGTTTGTTCGCTTCTTAATGCACATTTCTTTTCTAGACCAAATCACCGACAGTGAAAATGATAACACAGTGCCACAACATAACGATTTGATGGTAGAAGATATAAATAATGTATTCGATGCAGACAGTGATACGGATGATAGCGAAAATGATGTGGAGAGCGAGATCGATGAAGATGATAATGAGTGAACTCATATAATATATTTTCTCGAATGAATAAATTAAATGTAGTTGAAGTTGAAAGAGAGAAAGCGAGAAAAACTACTCATTCACTTTTTCTTTGTATTTGACCATTATTATAATAAAGCATTTAATTATTTGCGTTTAAATGTTTTAAATGTTAATAGTTTATTAATAAATCTTATTTAAGTATACGTAGCAATACACTTGATTCTTTCCTTTTCATGTTCTGTGATATACGTATACTTTATTTTATTTACATAAATAAATGTGCAATTCATAATTTCATATTAAACTATAACAATCAATTTATTATTGTTTTCTTTGGTAAACGATCGAGTTGGAAATAATTGAAAATTGAATAAGCGCGCTACGTCCGCGTTTCCGAGATGAGAGGCCGGCGACGGCGGCGGCGCGATGCGCCAGAAACGGAGAAACCTGCTTCAAATCGAGCGCTCTGTTATAAATGATGATGTTTCAGCGAGTTTTCAGCGTATCAAAGGTGATTTTTTTTTCAATTTGGGGTAGAACAAAAAGATATTTGGAATGGCATCATAAAAAACAGGTTTTTAATGCAACAACTGCGAATGTATATAATTTTACATGTACGTCGACATTTTTTGAAATTTTCCGAAGGTTTTCCGGCTGGCTAAATTTCTGCCATTATCATATAAACCTTAGTTGAGATCCCTAAAAGCACGTAAAAATTTTGGCACGTGTACCATATCGGTTTTTTCGCACGAGTTTTCCAACAATATTAATCACTTCTGCCGGAGGTTTTCTGTCCGGCTACATTTCTGCCACTGCTTTACCGCTCTTAGTTGAACTCTCTAAAAACCTATAAAAAAATTTTCACGCGTGTACCCCATCGGTTTTTTCACATGAGTTTTCCGACAGTCTCTATCGCTTCTGCCGGAGGTTTTCTGACCGGCTACATTTCTGCCACTGCTTTACCGCTCTCACTTGAACTCTATAAAAACCTATAAAAAAATTTTCACGCGTATACCCCATCGCTTTTTTAGGCACATTTGTTCGACGTGGAAACTCGGCTGGCATTTTCATATGCAGCCTGTCCGAACAGGCAGAACAGCCATTTGGTAACGTCAGAACTATTTTCTAGGGGTTTACGAACTCAAACGTCGTGTACTTTATCGTTACAGTTTTATGTAGCCAGCTCTGGGACTAGACGATATTTCATTAATTTCAAATCATACTCACCTAGTACATCTTTAATGTCTATTGTATTGCCCATTTCTTTGTCCATAACTTTATGCAATCCAAACGTACAGTCTACTACTGTTTCATACATCATCTTCATTTTCCCTGAAGTGAAGGTTGGAGTTAATTTATGCCTCAAAAGTTTCCATCTTTTTCCAGCCAAACTGAACAAATGTGCACTCAGTGGATCATTTTTCTCATCGTAATATATCCCTCTGTCCACAAAATGTTGAAAATCTGACTGCATGATTGATTTCACTACATCTATATCCATCGCTACGTACATCGGATTCCAAAGGAAGTATATACCACCATGTTTTGTACCTTGCGCTTTGAAGCTCTGATAATAGTACTTCACCCTGTCTGTGACGGAATTTTCTTGAAAGATGGCTGCTTTCAGGTTTCCCCATATTAAAGAGTACGGCAGAGTTAGTATTCCTCGTTTCTTCCAATAGCTGTATTTGTATTTTAGCCACACCCATACTAAAATTACAATAGATATAACCAAAACACTGAAAGTGTTCAGGGCTTCCATGGCTGAACTGGACTAAAAACAAAACAAACTCTACTTTTTCACTTTACGTTGTTATTGTAGTATACATATAATATATCAATAAAGGTTATACTATGGTCATAAAATAATTATTCGTAGGCAACAATCTAATATTCCATAATACGCTTCAACTTATATCGACTTGAAAAATTATCATCAGTCTATTAAGAAAATATATCACCGTGGAGAAGCGGTAAAGTATGTCGTTTTCGGTTAATGAGTGAATGGTTTAGCTTCCCACCGTGCCCTTAGGTGTTAAACTGAATTATATATGAGTTAAGATCTGATATCTACCGAAATGGATATCGACTACAAATTTTATTAAACAATAAAAAAATTCACATGATTTGTTAAAGCCTACTATTCATCAATAAAATTTAGACCAATATTTGAAATAACGATAATCATTTCAAGTAACTCCTTTGGGCTACTTAATGAATCTCAAAGAAAAATAATTCAAAACGATACATTATATATTTCATGTTTTCGAACGAAACTCAATCACAATGATCGTCGTTGTATAATCAATTGATAAAATTCTCAAATCTTTCATATTTTTTTGACGCACGACTGCTATATTTAATTTAGTCTTCATTTTATACTCGCTGAATAAAATTAATTTGCTCTAATTTGGGCAATAATTGAAAACAAAGTAAAACAATGATTCTTAAATCCGAGAAAAATATATCATATTCAGCAATGATCACCAGTTCGTTTAAAATAATACGAAAATATTGGATAAAAATAAATGTGTATAATAATAACATAAAATTTATTTACCAAAATGTCTATCTTCGAGTCATCAAAGCGAGCCGTTGTTCAAAATGCACACTGAAATGTTTTATTATGTGACCTTCATATTCAGGCAGATATACTAGGTACTTAAATGTACAGGTTTATGAGTAGACAGGAAGACATGGGACAACCTTCAATTAAGTAAGGTTAGAACACAAACTGGTCATTAACTTGTGAACAAATTTGTAGAGTTGAAAACGATTTTCATCTTTACTTTTACATTTTATGAATTCAAATAGTTATTGATCTTACTACCGCATTATTTGCGATTATGTGTATCAAAAATCGAATGGAATAGAATATTGGCCCGCTAAATCAATTTTATTCAAGTTGAGTAGATTGCAAACATCTGAAAAAATACGACCTCTCTTATTTTAATCATGTATAATGAATATATAACGAAGTTATAACAATAAATTACATTGTATTCTAACTTTAAAAAAATGAATAATAAATGAATGTTTCAGCTGTATGATATTATTCTCACCATACCTATAACCAATTTAAAACAACATTAATTCATACCTATTGAAGTGATCGCTGTTTGCAGCAACTCGAATGATGATGAATTATCATGAGGTGATATAATACGTCATCTGATAAAATAAATTATTGTCTGATAGATATATATATATATATATATATATATATATATATATATATATATATATAATATATATATATAATATATATATAGTGTATATATATATATATATATATTATATATATATAATATATATATATATAATAATATATATATATATTATATATTATATATATACTATTAAGTATATATATATATATATATATATATATATATATATATATATATAAAGTGTGTCCACGGATGGAGTGCCCAAGAGGAAAAACTTTTTTATTTTCAGTTTTATAGAAAAATGTTATTCTTGATAAAAAGTTTTGCTTGTTCAAAAACCCCATAAAATTAAATAAAATTCAAGTTTGGCAAAACCTGCTTCATTTTATATACAATTTTATGTGAAACCTCATGAATTTATCCACTAAGTTCGGAATAGTATATTATTCAACGAGCGGTAATGTAGGTCATAACTCACGCAGATGAAGTTTGCAGCACGAGCTGCAAGCGAGTGCTGTAATTCATCAAGTGAGTTATGACCATTACCGCAAGTTGAATACTATACTTTATCTACGACTATAACAATAAATACTAAGATACAAATACAAATTCACAATAATTAGGTAGTATTAACTCAATTTGAAAACGTCAGAATTATTCAAGTGACATTAGCAGATGAGTGACTTACTTGGGATCTTAGTAGACTATATAGTGAGTTTTAGCAGTGAGTTATTATTACTCACGCTGTTTGGTAATAGATACTATTAATTGCTAAAACGCAGTTGAATAATAAATATATTATTCAATAGGAGTAGATAAATGTAATAATTATCTAGTGGATGACTTTTGCGATTTCCTAGGTAACTGTCAAAATCGGTGAATAATTTTATAATTGTCATTCTTTTTCAACATGCAGTCAGTAATTTAAGTATGTTTATTAACACAACTAATATTACGGAAAATGTGGGAAAATATACAGTAAATAAGAAAACAACTATTCTACATAGCCGCCATCAACTTCAAAACATCTCTCCACTCTATTTCTAAATTCATTATAAGCGTTTCTTAGCATGTTTGGGGTGATTTCATTTATTATTGCTTCTTTCAGATCTTCAATATTATGGTTTAAATTTGTCATTTGAACTTTCTCTTTTAGGTAGCCCCATGAAAAAAATCTAGAATTGTTAAATCTGGTGATCGAGGCGAAAAAATATTGGTCCATACCGTCGTAACCATCGTCGAGAAAAATATTCACCTAGCCATCCTCTTATCAATAGAGTGGAATGTGGCGAACAGCCATCATGTTGAAAATACATCTCACGCCTTTGTTCCATGGGAACGTTATCTAATTCAGGCACTAAACAGTTGTCCAATAGATCCAAATATACTTCCTGATTCAACGTCTCCTCCAGAAAATACGGTTTGATGAAACAGCACACCAAACATTTACCTTTTTAGCAAACTGATAATTATTATATTCTTATTACTATTATGTAATAAGAATTTTCAGATATTTAGATATTTAGCCTACAAAAGTTTCAAATCCTAAAATAAAATGATTTAGGCAGAGCTAGATCAGATGTTTTGAATCCATATAATTGACCTCTGAAATGTGCCACTTTTCCCCTATTTAACCATCCCTCTATCTCTTACCGTTTTCGAAATTCCCATGCATAGACTCGAATTTGAATAGCCATGTATATTATATATATATATATATATATATATATATATAATATATATATTATATATATTATATATATATATATATATATATATATAATATATATATATATATATATATATATATATATATATATATATATATATATATATATAATATATATATATATATATATATATATATATATATATATATATATATATTTATATATATATATATATATACATATATAGATATATCTTTATATACATATATAGGGTAACCCAGAATTTTTTAGACAGGCTATAACTCTAAAACGGCTGAAGATAACTTCATAAAATTTGGTATGGAGCAATTGGACGGATTTAACAATATTGGGAATCCCTCATGACGTCAGCGAAATCATCACCGTAGTTATGACGTCATGTCATTATAAAATATCAAATGTAAAGGTGATCGTGTGACTGCTCATATTAAAGGTCTTTTTATTCTGAATTCAACCATGTAATACACTTAGTACGTTAAAATTTATTAGTTGTGTATTTTCGATCAAAAGGAGTTCAACAAAATAAATAAAAAAGTTTAATAAACAAATTTAATCACATGAAAATCAAGGCAATAATACCATTATTCTACAATTTATTTCAATACAAGCCTATGGTATTATTGGCTTGATTTTCATGTGATTAATTTGTTTATTAAACTTTTTTATTTATTTTGTTAAACTCCTTTTGATCGAAAATACCCAACTAATAAATGTTAACATACTAAGTGTATTACATGGTTGAATTCAGAATAAAAAGACCTTGAATATGAGCAGTCACACGACCACCTTTACATTTGATATTTTATAATGACATGACGTCATAGCTACGGAATGATTTCGCTGACGTCATGAGGGATTCGCAATATTGTAAAATCCGTCCAATTGCTGCATACCAAATTTTATGAAGTTATCTTCAGCCGTTTTAGAGTTATAGCCTGTCTAAAAAATTCTGGGACAGCCTCTATATATATATATATATATATATATATATATATATATATATATATATATATATATATATATGCAATTACATGTTATGGATGTTTTTGATTTGGGTCTTTAAATATCTATTTATTCACAAACCATTTCAAAAACACTCAGTCGTTTACTCAAAAATCATACTGCTAAAGTAAGTGTCATTTTTAAGATTAACGCTGTAATACTAAAAAAATTAACAAACATTCTATTTTGCTTCACATTGTTTTCTGCTTCAGTTGACTTCTTTATTACAAAATAGTTCAATTGTATCCTCACTGATTTTCTGGAAATTCAACCACATCCCTCCTTTAGTGGATAATGTGAAAGATTGTGGGTCGTACTCTATTGGCTCTCGCAATTTTTCGCTGACACTGAATTCGTAGTTTAACAAAAGTGCAATTAACCCAACTTTAATTTGCATCATCGCAAAACGAGCTCCTGAAACAGAGACATTGATTAAAATATTCGAAAAGCAAATGTACCTAGTACGACCCGCAATTGTTGAGTGAAAATTTACTCATGAATTGTTTTTTTGATAGATCATTGATATACCTACTAGATATATAGATGCATAGCTACAGAACATTGTACTTCACGCAAAAGATAGTTCAATAATATAATATATATATATATATATATATATATATATATATATATATATATATATATATATATATATATATATATATATATATATATATATATATATATATATATATATATATATATATACAGGGTTGGGATGAAGTATGGAACCAAGTGAATATCTTTTGAACGAAAAGGAGAATATTTATGAAATTTTGCAGGTAAGTCCAATGGCGCAAAATGCATCTGATGTATAATTTTTTGTTGATAATATACTTCCGGCTGTACCGGAAATAGACCCTAAGTCCCTTATTTTAAATGGGATACCCTATATATTATTACATTTTTGCATTCTACTCAAGATTCTAGGCAGATTTTATGCATCATGTCGTATACCTAAGTCTAAGCGTTTTTGACATATTTAGCTTTTTATGTCAAAAACGACGATTGCAAGCCCTAATATAATTATCAACTGTTCCTATAAGCAAGCCTTTTTTACATACTTTGGATTAGATTCCTTGTTGAAAAGGACCTACTTTAATAGGTTTCGTATAATATTTGGATAACTAATCATACAGAGTGTTCAAAAAATAAGATCTGAAATGAGAATGAGAAAACTGACAAAAATCAATTTTTTCAAATGGAAACCCCCATTTTTCATATTTTGTAGTATTTAGCATTTGAAAAAAAGGTAACTTTGTATAAGTTTATTTATACCTAAAATTTGAAGTTTTCGAAATATTGCCAATTTAATATTTTTATATGTCGATTTTGCATTTAATCGTTAAACAATTAGATCTAGAATAGCCACGATCGCTTTTGACATTTCAAATTATCGTAATGGCACCCCGGTTAAATTATAAAAACGAAGATTATTTAAACTTATTCATTATTTATAGACAATGTGATAAAATTATTTCAAGAACATGTGATATATTTGCGACCCGATATCCTCATAAACAAAAACCATCACCAAATACTATTAAACGAATTATAGAAAACTTCCTTTTAAATGCTTAATACTACAAGATGAGAAAAATGAGGGGTTCCATTGGAAAAAATTTATTTTTGTCAGTTTTCCTAATCTCATTTTAGATCTCATTTTTTGAACACTGTATGATTAGTTATCCAAATATTATACAAAACCTATTGAAGTAGGTCCTTTTCAACAAGGAATCTAACCCAAATTAAGTAAAAAAGGCTTCCTTATAGAAACATTTGATAATTATATTAGGGTTTGCAATCATCGTTTTTGACATAAATACCTGAATATGTCAAAAACGCTTAGACTTAGTTATAGAACATGACGCATAGAATCTGCCTAGAATCTTAAGTGGAATGCAAAAATGTAATAATATATAGGGTATCCCATTTAAAATAAGCGACTTAGGGTCTATTTCCGGTACAGCCGGAAGTATATTATCAACAAAAAATTATACATCAGATGCATTTTGCGCCATTGGACTCAACTGCAAAAGTTCATAAATATTCTCCTTTTCGTTCAAAAGGTATTTACTTGGTTCCATACTTTATCACAACCCTGTATATATATATATATATATATATATATATATATATATATATATATATATATATATATTTATATTTAATTATATATATATATATATATATATATATATATATATATATATATAATTAAACATATATATATTTATATATATAAAATTTTCAATATATAACTATATAAATAAATATTTATATATATATATATATATATATATTATTATTATCTTTTTTCAGTTGTATTGTTATCTTCCATCTGAAATTAAGTTGGAAGGATAACAAAGTATTAAAATCAGTTAATTAGGTGAAACTTGTTATAAATAATAGGATTAATCCTTACAGCTTATATTTCCACTCTCAAATATTTCATTTCTGAAAATCTGAACATTTTTTCAGTAATGAAAATAAGCAAAAATTTGAAATACTAGCCTATACACATACGAGGCCCTTCTCCAAATGGAAGGAAAGAGAAAGCTGGCCTGGTTTTCTTATTGTGCTCAGAAAATCTGTCAGGATCAAATTTATCAGGATCAGGATAGTAGTCTGAGTCATGATGAATTCCATAAACAGGAATCATTGCGCGCACTCCTTTAGTTAAAATCAAACCAGTTCCAGGAACTTTGTATTCTTTAATGCATGTTCTAGTCAAGGTTACCACAGTGGGATACTTTCGAAGTGTTTCTAGAAAATAAAAAGTACTGTTAATTAAAATTCATTTTCAGTTACTCATTTCTGAAGTCCGCTATAATCTGTAGCCTTTAAACAAAAAGGGATATACAGTATTTACACAGACGCAAATAAGTGAAGCAATTTTCTCGAGATTTGATATTGTAAATTCTGTAACTGGAAGATCTTCAAGGTAGGCCGCCAACACGTTGCCTGAAAGATAAATCCATAGCAAAAAAGTGTTTCATTGAAGTCCCCATCAAGCTTATGGTGTGAATATTCGATGTAGAAGTCCACCCTCTTTATAGAGGAAAATATAGATATTTCTAAGTATCCAAAACTGCGAGCATTTTTGAAGAGAAAAAATGATGGTTATAGACCCAAAAAATCGAATGTGTTTAACAGGGAGGATGTGAATAAGTTCATGCTTGAAGCTCCCGATGATATATACTTGTTGACATAGGCGCCGACTCCATGGGGCTTGGGGGGCCCGAGCCCCCTTAATAATTTAAGAAAATTATTAGTTATATTATGCTTTGTAAAATCGCAAAATGATGTTGGTATTTTTCATTTTCCTTTTCTCCAGAGGACAAAACAATGGGTTACAAATGTGCAGGCACCCTTGAGTCAATGTAACAATTCAAGACTTATTTCTTTTTACGTCTTTATTGCCATGCAATGAACCCAGTAGGGGATGTCAATGAAAAAATTCATTGAACTCATCTAAGTATTTCTGATCTGAAAAAAATATTATAGGGATTGATTTGTATGCGCAATGGAAGGCGTGATAGTTTTGCACACTTTTGGAATTGTGTTTGAAAGAAGACGATGATCCTTTGCTTCCTCGGAATCGAGTATAATACCAAAGAAGAATGAAAACATCGAAGCCAGCTCTCCGCACACTTTCAAAACCCCGAAGGAATACTACAAACCTCTTTACATTGATGTTTTTGAAAAGGTGCAATCGTGCATTACTGAGCGGTTTGCATCAACTGGACTCACACAGGGCATTGCAATTGACCAAGAGTACTTGCTATTAGTAAACAGAGGTGAAACAAAGTTTGAAAAATCAACTGAGTTTTCAAAAACGACATAGACTGCGCTTACACTTGAATATGTTAGCCGATATCGCTATTAAAAAACAACTGGTCTCAAAAAAACATGCGCGATGTAACATTTTACAAAGGTCTGCAGTTGGAGAAATTTTATGTAAATTAGTGAAGTGCGTTAAGCGTCTCCAAGTAGTTCCAATCACGACGCAACAGCAGAACGGTAATTTAGGATCCTTAGACGTCTGAAGTCATATCTCTCATCAACAATGGGACAGAAGCGATTGAACAACTTGGCTGTTCTTCATGTCTACCGAGATGTTTTGGATGAATTGGATACCCGACCAGTCATCAACGACTTAATATTCAGTAATGACGTTCGACATTTGCACCTTTCTAAACACACTCTAGCCCTAGTATTAATAGTAATAAAAAATAAAGTTACTTATAATAATTTTAGATTATTTCCCTAGGGATGTAGGTTGACTTACATCCTGTTGTTAAGGGCAACCAATACCTTGTTGAGTAACTGTCACTTACGTTTGTCAAAGCAGTGTCAAAATAGGTTGCTTACTATTGTCCCCAGGGAGGGGACAATAGGACAAAGTGATGAATTTATTATACTGTCGTCGGTCCTCATTACGTGTGCAAATTTTCAAAATAATCAGACGTCTTAAAGTTAAAAATGATTACTATAAATAATGTAAAAAAAATTGTAAATTTATCAAAGAATTAATATAATATATAAAATATAACTGAACTTTACCGTTTATAGCTTGCTCAAGATAATTCATGTTCATAGTTGCTTCATACGTGAGCTGATCGTTATGTGTAGCCAAGACTTTTCTTATTTCTTCCCTCAATTTTTCTTGAATTTTCTTGTTCTTAGCCAATTCATACAAACAGAACGACATAGTGTTTGAAGTCGTTTCGAATCCAGCTTCAAATAAAATGAGAACTTGTGCGGCAATGTCCCCCAACGTTATATTATCATCTTCGTTTATATTCTTCAGTGATATTTTTTCTTCGTCGTCCAGTTTTTTTCTATTTTTTAATTGAATGAGTACATGAATCAAATCTTTTCTAAATATATTATTATTTTCTCTGTAATCGACGTGGTCTCTCACGATGCGCATGAAGAACTTATTTACCTCTCCAGGGGTTAGTTTCAAGTTGACGTAATTCCATAGCTTAGGTGCCAACGAGATTACTAGAAATACTAAATTATCAAACAAGGTTCTATGCCAGAATCGTTTTCCTTTCACTCTGAATTCACTGTCTGGATTTTCCAAACTCTTGCAATCGAAACCGAATGCACAGCTGCCAATTACGTCAATAGTATATCGAGCTGAAAAATTTCATAAGGTGCATAATTTGAAAGTTATCTATTTGTGGAAACGGGTGGTGGTTTTCACGGCAATGATTTGAAAACGTTGAATATGTTTTATTTTTCAGAAAATATGTTGGTGTTCTTTAAATCTTGTCTTGATCGATCGACCAGTCTGACCTATATACACTCTCAGGATTTTTATTCAATTCCAAAGATATCTCCTCAAAATTTGTAAGTTCAGGAGTTTATAAGTTGATTTGTCCTGTGTGTAAAGCAGTGTATATAGGTATGACTGGTCGATCGTTCAAGATAAGATTTAAAGAACAGCAACAGCATTTTTTGAAAAATAAAACGGACTCAACGTTTTCAAATCATTGCCGTGAAAACCAACCGTTTCCACAAATAGATAACTTTCAAATTATGCAAAAATTACCGGAAGGAACCAGACTAACTTAATTAGAATCATTATAAATTCTCAAACTCAATCATAATGCAAAAGATATCTTGCTGAACGACCCGATTGACTATATTCTCTATGATTTTTCTAAGAACAATTTATTGTACCAATTTGGGAAAAAAAATTAGATTAGCCCTTCTTGCAATTTGTTTCTCTTGTCTATTGAGATACCTACAATAATTCTTTCCTACCCGTAAGCGCAAATCTATAATTGAATTGAATTGGCACTTACTTGGTGAAAGCTCATATTTATAACTTAATAAAGTAACAAAAAACTAACTTTTCACAAGTTTGAATAAAATCTAATGAGTGAACGCGTTTCGTTATAACATTGACTTCATCTCGTACTAAATTATGGTATTAAAAAACAATCTATTCATACGAAAAATTGAACATAACACAGGGGGGTTCTTAGAGAAAATAAATAACAATAAGCAATTCATTCAGAGCTATTGGTAGGTACATTGAACAGATTAAGAAGATGAGAAGGATTTACTTCAATCGGGTCGTTAACTAGGTTTCCGGAATTTTTATATTTATTGACGTATAGGGATTCCCAACAGTTGATTTTGTGGAGACTTTAATATATTATAATTGTGATTAAAGGTATGGTTTTCTAGTATAAGATGACACGCATAATTAGAGTCCGTTTTCTGCTTAATATAGATACGTTGGTGTTCGTGTATTCGGGTTTTGAAATTTCTAATTATACGTCCTATATAGAATTTTTCACAATCGTTACAGTTGAGTCTATAAACACCCGTACGTTGATCTCTATGGATTTTTGATTTGTTGTTTTTAATAAATTTTCCAATGCTATTGTTGGTTTTATATGAAACTTTAAAATTTTGTTTATGAAGAAACAATTTCAGATTTTCGGAAGGTTTGCCCAAGTATGTTAAACTGTTATAGATTGTACTTTTCTCGGATATAGATGGGTAAACTTCTGAAATTGCCATTTGCCATATATCAGTCTGCCCGATCATGGTCTAGTGACCGAAATTGCAATCGTAGTGTTATATTTTCCAAAGTATTTTTGTGATAATAAACGTAGTAAATTCATGTTTTGTTTTTGTTTATATGTATATATATATATATATATATATATATATATATATATTATATATTATATATATATATATATATATATATATATATATATATATATATATATATATATTTATATATATATATATATATATATATTTATATATATATATATATATATATATATATATATATATATTTATATTTATATAAAGATATAGGTATATATATATATATATATATATATATATATTTACTTATTTAAAAAGAGTTTCAGCAGCGGGTGGGAGGGAACTAGGATAATATAAAGTTCACAATTTAATATGTCATTTCATTGAGAATTCTCATTTATTAATACCAGTTCTTATGTTAGAGTAGAAAACCACCTATTCGCCCTATCCATCACAGATTTTGCTTCAATGTTTTCAGAATACTATTCGTGTTGACGCTCAAAAAATTGGTGGCGAGGAAATATTATGATAATCAATTAATTTTGATATCAAGAGCAATCATACTCACCTAAAATATCTTGGATGTCCACAGCATCTTTCGGTGCTCTGTTCAATACTTTAGATAACCCATCTGTACACCCTACCATTGTTCCGAATAGAATTTTCATTTGTGCAGTACTGAAAAATGGCGACAATTTTTGTCTTAATAGTTTCCACTTTTTACCACTCAGGTTGAATAAATGTGCACTCAGAGGGTCTTGTTTCTCGTTATAGGGTAATCCTCTATGTGTAAAGTATTGAAAATCATTCGTCAAAATCGATTTAACTACGTCCAAATCCAACGGTACATACACTGGTTTCCAAAAGAAATATATGCCGGCATATTTCAAACCTTGCGATTTGAAGTTTCGATAACTATGAAATACTAGCTCCGCCATAGAAGTTTGTCGAAAGATGACGTATATAATGTCGAATAAAATATAAGGAGAGGAGGTAGTAACACCATTTTTTTTCCAGTAACTTAATTTATTTTTTAGCCACAACAATGCTAAAATTACGCTGGTTAACACGAAGATGATCATTGTGTTTCGAAAGTCCATTGTTCAACTGAAAACAAACGTCTATCATTTATATACAACATCCTTGAATTATTAAATTAACTCAGTTTGAAAATGAATTAATCAGCTAACTATAACTTCCATAACTGAGCTTATTCAACAAAAACAATATATTTATTTTCCTTTCATAAATTCAGTGTTTTGGTCGGGAGAAATAGGTACTCAAATTGAATATATATATATATATATATATATATATATATATATATATATATATATATATATATATATATATATATATATATATATATATATATATATATATATATATATATATATAAATATATATATATATATATATATATATATGGGGTTTTACTTTTCAATTTAGAATAGATATATATCAAATGAAACAAATATTTGATTTTGTGTAGTGTGGGCAATTGTGATTTTATAGTTATTTAATCATATTCTGAAAAAAATCTTCTAGTAGTATGAATACTCTTATCAACCGTATGTGGTCTATACGGTTGGGAAATTTTCTAGGGCACGGACGGACGGTACAGGGTAAGATATGGATGTTTTGAATGTCCATGATTTGTAGCGGTTACATTTATATATATTATATATACATTTATATATATATTATATATTTATATATTTATATATTATACATATTTATATATATATATAAATATAATATACTGGGTAATGTATAATTTTTCGAACCCATGAGGATAGATGGTGGGACACATGCGAAATACCCACCTATATCCCACCATCGCCTTTTAAAAAGATAAAATAAAAAAAGGGTTCTTTGTGTGATATTAAATCTGGGATACAAAGCTTCCTGTCGAGCTGGCTTCAGAAGATTGGGTGATTTAACCGTGCGAAGAATGTACATTTTCAAACTTCCTCAGTGTGTCTATGGCTATCCCAACTATTTTGAGGAACACAGTCATTTTTCTATCCCAAGCATTACACTTCTCTGACAGCGAGAAATTGCCATAACATGGGCATTAATGAATTTATCTCTTTCCTTTATGAAGTTTTGAGTGCTGCATGACTTCTATGACTTGTTTTTTTTAGTTTTGTGAACATCTTTCAGAAATTCATGAAAATAAACTTTATTATTAAAAAATTAAAATACAAGCAAAAACATTTTAAGTATTCGTCTATATAGATATATATATATATATATATATATATATATATATATATATATATATATATATATATATATATATATATATATATATATATATATATATATATATATATATATATATCTATTGATTCAAAAAGAATATAAATATCTTACTCCAATGCATTTCCCCAGTACAATTTACTCAGATACTATTGAACACAATTCGGATGTATTTCGAATTCAATTACTCAGTTTAAAAAATACGACTTACTTATGAATTTCATTGTACATTCTATGTATTCAAAGAAAACTTCCGATATGTTGACGTTAATATAGTTAACTGAATGAACAACATGACGCAATATTTATTCATTTGTATTACCATGTTTTTTTGAAAATGAAAATCAAACGATTTATTATATTATTAATCCACCCTATTCATTTTACTTACAATATTTTCACCCACTCTCACAATAAATTGGTTATTACATTTCAAAAGTAACTAAGCTATCTACTTGAATAATTACTTGATAAGTAAATAACGATTAACAAAATTATCCAAATGGGCGATTCTACATACAATTTCGCGGAGTTTGTTGATTAAGTATTGCATGGACATTATGATAAAAACGGAATTACCTCATTGCAAGTATAGGTTCCACTAGAATAATACAATCGTTAACGCCGTAAGTTTTTGGTTCATTTTCATGAAAGCTGAAAATTCACTCCATTGAAAAGATGTTAAGGTTACGTTACAATGCGTTTTATATATATATATATATATATATATATATATATATATATATATATATATATATATAATATATATATATATATATATATATATATATATATATATATATATATATATATACAGTGCTTTCATGATGAAAGGAACAAATTCATTAAAAAATTAGGTTTCTATTTCATGTTGAAATCCTCGGACAGGTCGATTAGTATTTTTATTTGGGCATTTTTCGCAATAAAAATTTTGTATACAGAGTGTCTCATTCAAGAGCTATGGCTTTGTCATTAGTTTTTTTAAAGGTAATACCCTGTATATTATTTCACTTTACAATTCTACGATAAATTCTTATCACTTTTTGTGAACATACCATATGCCTCAACTCGATGGATTGCCAGAAACGGAGATAGTGGGTAATGAGAGGTACGATATGAAAACACACAAATGTAATTACTAATTTAATTTTTACTTATGTTCAATCTGTTGTCCGTTTACTTCGAGACATTTTTGAAGTCGATTCAATGTTTCCCGTTGCACATTTTCAATTACTTCTGGACTGATAAGTCTTATTTCCTGCCTGATTCTCTCTTTTAGATCATCAATATTATTTGGTCTATTCAAATAAACTTTAGACTTCAAATAACCCCATAAGAAAAAATCCAATGGGGTTATGTCCGGTGATCTTGGCGGCCACTCAATCGGACCTCTCCGTCCTATCCATCTGTTGGGAAAAGTTGCATCAAGAAATTGTCGAACAGCGATTGAATAGTGAGGAGGTGCCCCATCTTGTTGAAACCATATCTCGTTATTAGGTATGTCAGGATCTTGTGGGTTAGGAAACAAAACAGCTAAAGCCGGAATGAGTTCGAACTGGAGAAAGTTCAAGTAGTCCTCTCCGTTTAGTGTTCCTTCAAAAAAATAGGGACCAACTATACGATTTCGAACAATCGCTGCCCATGTATTAATTTTTTGAGGCCGCTGTGTGTGGCATTCTTGCATCCAATGAGGATTCTCGGTCGCCCAATACCTACAGTTTTGTCTGTTGACGTGGCCATTTAAAGTAAAGGTGGCTTCATCAGAAAAAATTATGTTTGTAATGAAATTTAGATGTTGATTATGAATTTCAAGAATCTGCTCACAAAACTGTACTCTGCGGTCAAAATCGTCTTCTAATAATTCATGTACCAGCTTAATTTTATAGGGATGATACTTATTTACCTTAAGTATTTTATGCACGGACCCTACTGATAAATTGAAATTATTGGAAATTGTAGTAATGGATGTATGAGGGTTATCTTGGGTTTCTAGTAGAACGTTCAGCACTGTTTCTTCAGATACTCTCGGTGGTCTTCCTTTAGGTAAATCTCTAACGTGGCCGTATCTCCTGAATTTTGATTCAATTTTGCTGACTGTCGATCTAGTAATTGGCGGACGATCAGGATGATTTTCATTGAATAGATTGCAGACTTCTTCTTGTGAACGCACCCTATCTCCAAAACCAATCATCATAAGTACTTCAATACGTTCTCTCTCAAGTAATTGCATTTTCTTAAACAATGAAGTAGTGTAGTGCCTGGAGCGTTAAAAACGTGAAAACTGCGGACTATACAGCACCAGTGAATGAATTCAGATGGTACATGTGAAATTTCATTCTTCAGATTTAATGACAATGTTTACCTAAATTTTTTTTTTGTACTTTTAATCCACATTTTAAATCTCCAGGTGCTCCACTATCTCCGTTATAATCTGGGAATCCATCAAGTTGAGGCATATGGTATGTTCACAAAAAGTGATAAGAATTTATCGTAGAATTGTAAAGTGAAATAATATACAGGGTATTACCTTTAAAAAAACTAATGACAAAGCCATAGCTCTTGAATGAGACACCCTGTATACAAAATTTTTATTGCGAAAATTGCCCAAATAAAAATACTAATCGACCTGTCCGAGGATTTTTACATAAAATAGAAACCTAATTTTTTAATGAATTTGTTCCTATCATCATGAAAGCACTGTATATATATATATATATATATATATATATATATATATATATATATATATATATATATATATATATTCTAGTAATAGTATTTTCATGAATATTCAGAATAGACTTCGAAGGTGTACACAAGTAGTATATTATTCCGTTGAAATAAAAGGCATCTGGTGGTATCCTATCTTGTCGATGAAAAAACGACCAGCGTTTTTAAGGAACGCTAACAAAACGGTAAGGACAGTT
Organism: Cynegetis impunctata; assembly: GCA_030704885.1. Taxonomy (NCBI): domain Eukaryota; kingdom Metazoa; phylum Arthropoda; class Insecta; order Coleoptera; family Coccinellidae; genus Cynegetis; species Cynegetis impunctata. The sequence goes on along the minus strand of JARQZK010001455.1, from coordinate 266,571 downwards.
CAAATGCTTTCTAGAAAACAGTTGAAGAAAATAAGAAGATCTATAAAAATGTCCACTACAATATATGTATATTGAAATGTTAAGGTTGATACAGAAATTGATGAAATACAAGCTATGTCGCTAGGAATTCAATTTATGTATCCACTTTAACATATAGATATATGTTGTGGTTAACTTTTTCATAACCCGTTTTCAGTTCTACAACTTTTTTATGGAAAGCATTTCAGAATCGTTAAGGCAGCGTTCGTAAAAATCACATTACCTCGACCTTTTTTCGTGGACTTTAAATAGTTTTTTTCGCCACTAAAAGCCCTCATCCTGGCGGAGTAAAGTGGCAACCCAGCGTGTCCCCAGGTGGCGGATAGGAGGATGCCTCCGACGATGATTTTATGAGGAGGAGGGGAATATCGGAAGAAACGTTGAGTGTAAAAACTCAACTGGTACCCCTCAAATACCTTGCCGCGGACCCAGTTCACTTGCCCCAGCTGTAGAGTCTGGACTAACGGATTGCACTTAGAGTTACGATGCCAAGTGGTATCTTGAGCCAACCTCGGAACCATCCTTTTATGCCAAAGTAAGGAGACTGCAGTACCTACTGTAGCAAGTGACTTTTGAGAGAGAGAGAAACAGCTTTATTGTCCTATAAAATTACAAAATTTTGTCGACAAAGTACATACCTATAAAAAATTAAAAATAAAATTTAACAATGATAACTAATCAAACAAAACACACTTTCAATCGTTAAACAAAACAAGAATCTATTGAATAGAAGAATAAAATAGAAAAACATTTATCAGTCAATTATGTATTAACATATGTTAAGAATCAACATATTTGTCAACTAAACTTATCATATAGATATAAAATTTTGTATATTACATATTGTATTATAAAAAAAAACAAAACATTAATATATGTTGCTACTAAGGATCTCAAGGGTCTATGTTACATTGTGAAATTCAGTTACAGAATAAAATTCTGCTACTGAGTAAAATGGTCTCTCCAAAAGAAAAGCCTAAGTCGAACTTCGGAACTTTTTGTACGTACTCAAGGATTTTAGCTCCAATGGTAGATGATTGTATAACTTTCCGGCATTGTAGGTAAAGGAGTTTTTTGCTAAGACGGAGGTGGGCGTTATTAAATAAATATCTGTATCTGAATTTCTTGTGGGATATCTATGATTTGGTCTTTCTGAAAAGTTATGAATGTGTTTGCGAACCAAACAGACGGATTCGAATATGAATAGTGAAGGAAGGGTTAGAATTTTGAATTTTTTAAAGTAGAATTCGCAATGTGTCCTTCTGCTCAGATCGAACATATAACGAACTGCTCTCCTTTGCAATCTGAAAACAGACTCAAAGTGGAAGAGGCTGCATGAACCCCAATATGGCAAACCATAACGAAGGTGTGATTCGAATAAAGAAAAGTATGTCGACAACGCAGCAGAAATTGAAAGCTCTCTAGAAACCGTTTTAATGGCGAAACATGCAGAAGATAATTTTTTTGTTAATATGTCTATATGAGTACACCATTTGAGCGACTCATCAATATAAAGACCTAAAAACTGCGCTGAGTTCACTGTTTGAATTGTTTCATTGTTTAGGGTAAAAGGTTTTAGGGTTCCTCTGTAAGTACTACAGTTTTATCTGTGTTAACAAAGTCCATTTGAATCAGACCAGGTCTTAATAGCCATCAAATCATTACTTATGATTGACTGTAAGGCTTGTATATCAGAGTTACTCCAAGTTACACTGGTGTCATCAGCAAACAAAGTAATTCTACCACTTATTTTCCAGTCCACAATATCGTTGATGAAAAGAAGAAAGAGAATTGGTCCTAAAACCGAGCCCTGAGGTACCCCACTGTCTATTGGTAGATTTATTGAATTCTTACCATTTGCTCGTACTGTTTGTTGCCTGTTAGTTAGGTAAGATTTAAACCATTCTAAAGGAGACCCACGTATGCCATAAAACTGAAGTTTTCGTACTAAAATTGCATGGTTAACACAATCAATGAGCAATATGAATTCGTTATCAATATCTGCAATGACAATATTTTATTAGTTTCAAAACATACTCACCCAGTATATCTTTTATGTCTATTGTATCGCCTAAATCTTTGTCCATAACTTCATGCAATCTTAAAGAACGTGGCGTTAATTTATGCAAAACTTTTCATTTTTTTCCAGCCAAACTGTACAAATGTGCACTCAGGGCATCATTTTTTTTTCATCGTAATATATTCCTCTGTCCACAAAATATTGACAATATGACTGCATGATTTATTTGACTACATCTTCATCCATCGCTATATACATCTGATTCCAATGGAAGTAAAAAGGAAAGGAAGGAAGCACACATGTTTCATTCCTCCCTGAAGTATGTGTCAGGGAGGCGGGCAGCTTGAGTTTGGACTTAACTCCTTCAGCCAGATCAGAGGATACACGATACACTTATATGTACAAGTGCTTAAGGATAGGTGTGGGTAGGGTACAGAGGATTAATACTGGCCCAGCATTCACCTTATAAGTTTGCAAGCAGTGACTCACATTACCATGAGGAAACCTCTGAGAAAAATTCATGACAGACCAGTCGGCCCCGGGGTTTGAACCCGAGACCTCCCAAATACTAGCCAGCATACGCTAAATACTCGACTAACTAGCTTGGTCCAAAGGAAGTATATGCAACCGTGTTTTATACCTTACGCTTGAAGCTCTGATAATATTACCTCTCACCCTGTCTGTGACGGAATTTTGTTGGAAGATGGTCGAATTCAAGTTCCCCCATATTAAAGAATTAGTCAAAGTTCGATTTCTCTTTTCAGTAACTGTATTTGTATTTTAGCCACCTCCATACTGAAGTTACACTAGATATAACCAAAACGATGAAAATAATCAGGATTTTCATGGCCGAAATTAAATAAACAAAACTCTAACTTTTTACCATACGTCATTGTAGCCTAAGTATCATATATCAATGAAGGCTACAGTCATTCAATAATTATTTGTAGGCAACAATCTAAAAATTCCATGAAATACATAGACGCTTCAAGTTATATCCACTTTTAATCAGTCTATTAAGTATAGCATTATAACGAGTTTGCACGAAAGGACTAACTCATTGGGGGCATATATATATATATATATATATATATATATATATATATATATATATATATATATATATATATATATATATATATATATATATATATATATATATATATATATATATATATATATATATATATATATACATAGGCGCTGACTCCATGGGGTCTGAGGGGGCCCGAGCCCCTTCAAAAATTTGTTTGGAAGGGCTGAGCCCCCCAATAATTCAATAAAATTATTAGTTATAGTATGCTTTGTAAAATCACAAAATGATGTTGATTTTTTTAATTTTCTTCAGAGGACAAAACAGAGGCAGGTTACAAAGGTGCATGCTCCTTTGAGTCAATGTTACAATGCAAGACTTAGAGCAATGTTAAAAATCTTTATAAAATAGAGAATTAAATACATACAGAATGTTAAATTTTCAGTTTGCAAATATTAGTACCTACTGTATTACTATATAACTGTATTAGTTATTTTCAAATGCTTAAATATTTTTATAGATATTTTTTATTTTGAAATACTCAAATATTTTGAAAGCAATAACTTTGAGATACTTTTTTTAATTAAAGAACTCTCAGCCTTATTCAAAGTAAGCTTAAATTAGCTATTTCACTTATTAATCAAATTGCTATTACTGTGGGGCAGCAATATTTTATGTTGTATACTTTTAATGATAGTTAAGGATTTATTTAAATATAATTTCAGTCTTTTCATAGCTACGTATTCACTGCTATTAGTCTATAACCATAACTATTACTGTAAATTAAATTAGCTTTTTACGAAAATACCGTGCGTATTTATGTTTTGTTTCGTTTTTCAATGCCAAAAAATGTGTCAGGCTTGTCGCGTTTCCCGGAGTGTCGAGTTTTCGAGAGTCGAGGTTTCGGTGTTCTAATGTTGATCATATGACTATAATATGCTTCAGAAAACGTTAAAACTCATTTTTCATCTAAAACTCAGAAAATTTCCAAGAGGATTTTTGCACCCCCAAACACTGTCCGAACTGAGTTGAAGGGTACGTGGTTTGAGTTGATGCTAAGAAAGTTCCTTCATGTAGTATACACTTTTTTCGCGAAATACTTCTATTTTCGTGAGGAGATTTTAATTTTTCCATTTTGCTCAAGATTGAATCAAGGGGGTTGATATTTTGTACGTGGATTAAGTTGATATAAGAAGAGACCCTAGGTAGAGATCTAGGTATTAACTATATTTCATAATCTCTGCTTTTTTAATGTAGGGATGTATCGTTTTTTATGGTTTTTGAGGTGCTGTGCACCTACACAGCTTTTGCTGAATAAGTTGAAGTTTGTTACGTGGAATGAGACGTGAATTTAGTTGATGTTAGGGAGAAAATTGTGACCTTCGTGACAGAACTCTGCTACACATGCGTTTTTTTTTTAACTTCACCAATACATCTCACATATATATATATATATATATATATATATATATATATATATATATATATATATATATATATATATATACAGGGTGTCCCACCGGGAAAGAACGCGATCTGTATATGGAAAACTACACATAGGAAACTTTTGAAAATTTGACAGTATACTAATGTTGATAGGGGCAACTCGACTAAAATATTTTCAAGATGGTGGCACTTCCGGTTATACCGGAAGTAGATACCAACTTGCTTATTTTAAATTGGATACCCTATATATTAATACATTTTTAGATTCTGCGCAAGATTCTAGACAGATTTTATGTATTATGTCCTATACCTAAGTCTAAGCGTTTTTGACATATTAAGGTTTTTATGTCAAAAATGACGATTGCAAGCCCTAATATAATTATCAATTGTTCCTATAAGGATTCCCGTATTACTTACTTTGGGGTGGATTCCTTATTGAAAAATACTTGCTTTAATTGATTTTGTATAGTATTTGGATAACTAATCATACAGAGTGTTCGAAAAAAAAAATCTAAAATGAGATTGAGAAAACTTACAAAAATCAATTTTTTCAAATGGAAACCCCCCATTTTTCTTATTTTGTAGTATTTAGCATTTAAAAAGAAGGTAACTTTGTATGAAGTTATCTATACCTAAAATCTGAAGTTTTCGAAATATTGCCAATTTAATATTTTTATATGGCGATTTTGCATTTAATAATAAACAATTAGATCTAGGATAGCCACGATCGTATTTGACATTTCAAATCATCGTAATGGCATTCCGGTTAAATTATACAAACTAAGATTATTTAAACTTATTTATTATTTATGGACAATGTGATAAATTATTTCAAGAACATATGATACATGTACGACCCGATATCCTCATAAACAAAAACCATCACCAAATACTGTTAAACGAATTATAGAAAACTTCAAGAATTTTGGATCCGTAAAGGCATAAGTGTACAAAAAGAAACCAGTTGTTAACAATGAAAATATTGAAATAGCAATTTTGGGATATTTTGAAGCATATCCAACAAAATCTTCAAGGCAGATATCATTAGAATCAGGCTTATCTAAATCGTCAGTTCTAAGAATTTTACGGAAACACAAATATCATCCCTATGCTATCCATATTTTCATTAATGCAGCATTTAAATGAAAATGATTTAGATAAGCCTTGAAAGTTATTAAAATATAAATATTTGGATAACTAATCATACAGTGTTCAAAAAATAAGATCTAAAATGAGATTGAGAAAACTGACAAAAATAAATTTTTTCCAATGGAACCCCTCATTTTTCTCATCTTGTAGTACTAAGCATTTAAAAAGAAGTTTTTTATAATTCGTTTAATAGTATTTGGTGATGGTTTTTGTTTATGAGGATATCGGGTCGCAAATATATCACATGTTCTTGAAATAACTTTATCACATTGTCTATAAATAATGAATAAGTTTAAATAATTTTCGTTTGTATAATTTAACCGGGGTGCCATTACGATGATTTGAAATGTCGAATACGATCGTGGCTATACTAGATCTAATTGTTTAACGATTAAATGCAAAATCGCCATATAAACATATTAAATTGGCAATATTTCGAAAACTTCAAATTTTATGTATAGATAACTTCATACAAAGTTACCTTCTTTTTAAATGCTAAATACTACAAAATAAGAAAAATGGGGGGTTTCCATTTGAAAAAATTGATTTTTGTCAGTTTTCTCAATCTCATTTTAGATCTTTTTTTTCGAACACCCTGTATGATTAGTTATCCAAATACTATACAAAATCTATTAGAGCAAGTCTTTTTCAATGAGGAATCCACCCCAAAGTAAGTAATACGGGAATCCTTATAGGAACAATTGATAATTATATTAGGGCTTGCAATCGTCATTTTTGACATAAAAACCTTAATATGTCAAAAACGCTTAGACTTAGGTATAGGACATAATACATAAAATCTGTCTAGAATCTTGCGCAGAATCTAAAAATGTATTAATATATAGGGTGTCCAATTTAAAATAAGCAAGTTGGTATCTACTTCC